>JAVFBW010171757.1:0-11112 GCA_034783835.1 Mopalia ciliata
CTTTTCTTCAAACTATCTTAACAGTGTGGGCGTCAAGATCCATTCATGGATCTCTTGTTTATTTTATATTTTTTAATTTTAAATTTTTTTTTTTTTTTACTGCCGGGTTTGTCTATCCAAATTCACAGCCTCCAAACCCGTTCAAAATCGGGCTGAATCAGGCCCGGTCTTCATACATGTATAAGGATGAACCGTTCTCCCACCTATCAATCGTCAGGTATACAAGTGAATCACAAGGTGTGGCTCCGGCAATCCTGGGGGTGGTTTTTACTAGGTTTCCTCCCAGTTTTCTACCGTAATACGGCTATATGTGCAATGTGAAGCGGACAGTCTGTCATCATATAAGTGAATTACCCTGAGTAGGATGTTAGACCCCAATCACACAAACTGAATGTGAGACGAATTCAAATCTATTAATATTTGTATTTTTACATCTTTATTTTTATTCATTTGTTAATTCTTTATCTTGTAACAGCTCTGTTTTGGAGAAGAATGTTCGTCAATTGATGGAATGTGTGGATGACATCACACAGGATTGTAACAAATTCTTCAATTATCAGAGACAGCACCTCAAACAACAGGCAGCAAAACAACAATATACACAGAGACGAGTAAGTTCACAGGAAACCTATTACTTTCTCTTGAGGACAAATAATAAGTTGTATTAGCAAATCTTTTCTTAGGCTAACCACTCACTGTTAAAATCTTATTTTCTAGTTATCCAGGTAGATCATATCCAAATTAGCTGACAAATTTTGACGTATTTTTTTTTACAAAACAAAATATTTCCAAACAATTTTAAACTAAGCAAATATTTTGTTTGGCCTTGATGACCGACCTTTGTTATCCTTTGGCAGCTTATCATTTCTCAAAACTTAGCTACGATTCTGTGATTAATCGTACTGGCAAGGAATGTTGATTTAGGTAGAGCTTAATCGTCACATGCCCCTTCCTTAAGGGCAATTTTCTCCAAGCTCAGACTTGCCGTTTCTAACTTAGCACTGGAGGAACATTAATTAAAACACACTTTACAGCTTTATGTAAGTCTTGTGATTTACTTTTGGAGTATATCTCTGTCATATAAGTTCAACACCAATCAATCAATCAATCAATCATTGATATATATATATTCATGTTTATAGACACAAGAGAATCAGTCCCGTGTCGCTCGAGGGGAACCACCGCTGCCAGAAGAAGATATCAACAAGATCTACAAACCATTGCAAATTCCACCCCGTCTTGACAGTCTACTCATCGCTGGCCAGATAGATAATTATTGTCAACAAATCTCAGAGTTTTCTGCTCAGAGCTTTGGGAAACTTTTCATGTCAGAAAGCCTTCAAAGTGCAGACACTAATAAAACAACGCTTTAATTTTCCTGCTCCTTAGAACGTGTCCCACAGGCCCCTTCACAATTAATTCTGGGATTCAATCTTTGATAATAAAGAAAAGGTGATCCTTTATAGACTAATTATAAATTAAGTTTTTGTTATGTTACTTTCTTTCGCCTATGGTCCGTCTGTTGATCATTGGGTATGTGAGTGATTCACAGGTGATGTTTTTACCTTTTTTCTACAGTATTTATGCAAGGAACAATGTGAAATGGACAATCCGTTCATCATATATATATATTTAGTAAAATACCCATGAGTACAACATTAAACCCTAATCAAACAGAGCAAAAAAAAATTATGTTTATAGATACATAAGTACCCTCTTTACAAAATGTCACATTTTTCGCATTTGAATCAAATTCTCAGGGCATACAATTTTGTTTTAACTGAAGAAAGAGATATCTTGAATCCACTAATTGATAACTGATAAGATTAGGAAACTTCCCACTTTTTGGGAATATTGTTTATCTCTTAGTATAACTAGTATAATTTGGAATTTGACATTGAAGGAGGGGAAACGTCTTATATTTGGTGTCTAACGCTGTATTACAAATTTTGTGAGAGAATCTACAATTGCATTTTCCCCTGGTTGGGCGATTATTTAAATACATGAATGGTCCTTTGTGAAAAATAAAGCATAATTGCTTTAAAAACTTATTTTTAACATTATCGGATGACCGATTATGTCAAAATCAGTTGCAAAATCCAAATTTAGATGAAGACTGCTAACAATTTGGGGAACCTATTTTTCGGTCCTCCTAAGTTTAGTTTGCATGACCATGGGAGACCCTGTTCTGTCCGTTCTCCCCAACAGCACAGGCCTGATATTGGTTATTAACTTAACACAAATAACAGTGTTTAAATAGTTGTTTTAGCAGATTGATGAGCGGCACCAAGTTTGACTAAGTTACACACTTCTGCTGCAGTTAGTACAAAAGTATTTGGAATTTTGTAACCATCTAGTTTCTCAATGCCGACTGTAAACTGGGATAAACCCAGGTCATAAGTGTCTTACAAGGAAGTCACGAGGCAAAGCACTACTTTTAGCGGCATTTACAAAAAAAACCCAGCTGCTTAAAAATTTTAAAATGTGTTATGTTTACAGTCTAGCCATATTTAATGGAGCAATTTTGTTTAATTACGAATAAATAAATTTGTTAGTACCTTTATAAAAGGAAAGATATTGATCTGCTGCTGAATTACATCATAGCAAAGTCCTGATGTATTTATACAGCTGCAATTTGCCTGGCTACAACCATACAATTCACATCACATCTTAAGCGAATGTCACTGGATTCAAAAGGGTTGGTTTATGACCAAGCAGGCTGTATGCAAGTCATGGAGATAAGACGGCAAGGGTTTAAATCCAATTCGTCATTACATAACGTTCTAAGCGTAAACCTTAAGTACCATAAAACCGTCAATAAAAGACAATTCTTTGCTTCTTTTACATTGATCTAGAGCTGAATGACCTCATAGCATAACTTATATGCAAGTGCACTTCAATGTACCGTTTTACGGAAATTGAGTCCTCCAAAGCAGAAAAATTTCAAGGTTAATAAATTTGACTCCCAGATTGTTTTTGTCATGCAAGATTATTTTATTGTCATAGATTTTATTTTTCTTGTCCCTGCAAGATTTTATTTTTCTTGCTCATGATTTTATTATTTTATCCAAGACTCACGTGACCTGCCCAAGATTCACGTGACCACATTAACTGATAATGTCATTTGGGGTAACACAATCAGTGTAACGCTGCCATGTCAGTGCAATGATATCAATGACGTAACTATACAATATAATATAGGTCATTGAGTGAAACATACGAACATAATACTATGCATTAAAATCCTGAAACAGTGCACTGTACGTTCATATTACATTTGACGGTCATGGAAATTTTGGATTGGTCATGTGAATCTTGGACAAGTCACGTGAGTCTTGGATCGAAAAAAAAAAATCTTGGGCAGGAAAATAAAATCTTGGACAAGAAAAAAAAAATCTTGGGCAAAACAATAAAATCTTTGGCAGAAAAATAAAATCTTGGGCAAGAAAAATTAAATCTTGGACAAAAAAAAAAACCTTGCATGAAAAAAAATAATAAATTGAGTTGAATCTTTATTTTTTTTTCCGCTTTGGCCTGCCATAACCTGCGGACCATCAGGAATGAGTGAATCACTCGGTGGCAATCACCGAAACAAACCTATCAATCCACCGTATATTGCTTTTAACTATCCTACAATATTTTTAAAACAGGTTCGTGGTCCAAGACGGGCGGATTTCGTGTAGTATGTATTGTACATGAACAAATCTCACTGTTCTAACCATCATGTAATATATATATGTTTAGGAATATATATATGAACAAACATGACTGCACCGATTCATGTATTGTTGAATTAATATAACGGTAAAGACACCACAACACTAAATGCAACGCTTTCCTTATATATTTCCTTATTTTATATTAATTTTTACTTTTTGGTCTTTTGCATCAAGAAAATTTCAATATGACAAGACAAACAAATTATAATGGTGTTATAAACATATCAGTCCACCATCTGACAGTAATGCGTTTGTGTTGGAGCATTTGTTTGTTATCACCTTTGATGGCTTTCGGTATAGGTGGTAATGAATTAAACGAGACACCTGCCTTATAGTAATTAGCACTTTACCGTCATACCTGCCAATTAGCTATGCTCTAATAGTACAGGTAAAGTGATTACAAAATTGGTTTCGCAGCTATCTGGATTGAACATTTTGAGCACCTGGCAGATCATTATTCTAGATAGCCTCCAAAACAAAACGGCCTCTGGCTAAGGGCAATTTGTTTGGAGAGTAGCAATGCTGACTTCACTCAGCACTGGAGGAAATTTAAGTTTCCAACATTATGGAAACCCTTCACATCTTACATGGAATTTTATAACTTGTGTCAATTATTGTTGGAATACACCGCTGTCATATGAGTGAAATACCCTTAAACACCAATCATCCAATCAATCAACCAAAACAAAACGTCTGAAAGCAATGTGTGATCTAGGTGTACTTTGTGCGTGTCTTATCATTGCTGTTGGCAGAGGTACGAGTCCGGTGTCTTCACTTATTGGCAGACCTGCCTTTGCTGGTGTATTCGGGAGTATTTTGTACACATAATCCATTTTAAAAACACCAAAAGGCCATCAAAACACACACATAAATTAATATTCTGTGCTCTGCTGTAACATAGAAATACGCAAACTGGTAAGAAAATACTTCTAAAAAACTAATTTAACACATAAATTTCAACAGGTGTAGGCAGTTATTCATTAGACTGGCATGCCGTCATATGAGTGAATTAACCCTAAAAGAGAGAAAAGAAAAACTCGGGAAAAAAGCAAAACAAAAAAAACCCCCAGAAATAACACACACTGATGCAATTAATATCCCACTTGGAATAGTTGTGATGCGTCAAGCAAGTAACAAATCTCACAAAATTGATACAGTATAGTTAAATACATAGGCAACCTTCGACCCCCATGTTTGAATATACGAAAAGATGATAAGTATCACCAGTAAAACAAACAGAAATAAAATTTCCGAAAGATCGATTCATGCTGGGACCTAACATCGATGTTCAGTCCCAGATTCATGTTCAGGCTATACTCCCGATGAATGTGTCCCCCGCTGCACATGCATGGTAGGGTATCGGTATAGTAGCGGACAATTAATAAAATCTGGGATTACAATAGATATGAAAAATTGTAATCCCAGATCAAATTAAATTCAACTCGAGCAAATATAGTTTGTAGACAGTCACATAGTGGTCTTTTTCTCGTGCCATTTACTTGTATTTATAATATCACATTATAGTAGCTCATAGTCTTGCTGGACCCCTTGGTCGATTTTCAGAACACCCGGTGAATTTAGTTTCTTATACAGAAGAATATAAATCTGCACCATATATATGTATATATTTTGGAAGGCTTGAATACTAAGGATTACATATATGTAAATGTGGTAAAAATCCAATTTTTTTTTTTTTTTTAATTTGCAAACTGAGTAAATATCAACATAAAAACACCTTTTTCATGGGTTATTTCTTGAAGTGAAAGAACGATTAAACTAAATAAATTACTTGACTGAGTAGAATAGTCCCTGAACTAGTAAACGGTGCCTCAATTTTAAAAATTTTTATTAAAACGATCTCGTTTTTTGTTTTTTTCTATCCCCACCTTGGAAAGTCTTATAAACATGTAAAATACAACTTTCAGAAAATACTTTTAAAAAAACCGAGGAAGAACTTCTAAAAATAAGGTATAGTTTACTAGATCGCGTTGTGCTCTTTACACTGGTATAAATTTGAAGTTTCTAACATGAATAGTTTTTTAGAAATACGCCTTGGGAAATGTAGAATCTGCTTCAAAATTATGGGACAGAAATAGGCAATTAAAGTTTGATGACTTGAATATATGATCAAGGGAAAATTTAACTGTTTGTAATTGCATTTTCGAATTATTTTGTTCACCAACATATAGTTTGAATACCTTACTTTTAATCTAAGCGATAAAAAAAAAATTGGTTCATTTTGAGCCAAAGGGGTCCAGCAAGACCCGAAACTCCAAAACAAACCCTATATAAAACATTAATTTAACTTGTTTAACGTATAATAACCTAATATTAACACTACAGGATTCCCTCCATCCAAAAGTTACAAACACACCTGGCGAAATCGACAGGTGAAATTGACAAGAGCTATGGTCAACTATCAGAGCCTCGACATAAAGCCGATCAGTGGGTGATATTTAACAAAAGATCAGTTGGCGAGCAGTCAGGCGAAAATAACTACGGGCTCACAGTAATTATAATTGAAGCTAAATCTAGACTAGCTCAGGGTTGTCTTGGTGACCGGACTGAAAAGATGGACACGAGTTTGAGTTTCTGTACAATGAAAACGATTGGTTTATCAGTTTATTTACTCGAATGTATTTCAAATATATAATCACTTTGCATTGTTTGTGTTTGGTGAGAAAGGTGTTTTGACGGCGATTATGTGCTTAACTCTGAGGTTCGTGTGTTCGATTCCCGGACTTGATTCAATCTGAAAAATTTTATGAATTAGAATTTGTTAAAACTAAGAAATTGCTATCCCAAAATAACGAAAATATTGTTTACTGGTGTTAACCGACCTTTTTCCACAACTTTACCCTAACCATGATTACCATCCTATATAGAATATAACCGTGGTGCATCTTGCTACATGATGAACAAATTTACCCTGAACTCTATTCGCTGTAAAACCAATAGCCAACGTATATTTGTTGTGTGGTACATTGGGGGCTGCATGTTGCTCACTGGGGCAATCGATTAACAGAGGCCTTAAACAAATAGCCCTCGTCCGCACACTTTACTCATTTCCATAAAACCTATATAAAAAGTAGAAGCGCATACTTCGTCTATTAATTTATTATCAAATATTCTTGCAAACTGCATAACATATGTTGTTGGTGTTATTTAATTGATCACATAAATCGCTTTCATTTGGAAGACCTGTAGTCAGCTGTGTTGACTGATGATTCCATTCACAAAGGGGTACTGAAAACCTGACAGCTGGTTCAGCTTTGACCCCCCTTTGTACTGGAAATGGACCTTCCCGCGATTGATAAGCGTGAATTGAGAGTCGCGTGTCGCGCGTGCGAATGCTGTCGTGGGAAGTCTGATTAGAGCGCACGCGGGGGTTATGGGCTGGTCTATTGTTCTGTTTGGCTTGACAAGTCTTTGTCTCCATAAATGCACGCCAGTAAGCTGCTGCATTATAACGGGACTGCTTTAAAAGGTCGCTATTTAGTGTTGGTCTGTCATTTACAACCGTGTCGACCTAATGCTCCGCGTCTATCGCGTTCCTGTGATATAGAAACTATATGTTTACAAGTGTGGATGCACGTCAACTTAGAATGTGTAATAGTTAGTCATCGGATGAAGCTCTAAGGTGACTAGTGACGCTATCATTCCATCCGTCAGCATGTTGTAAACGTTCGCTTAAGTCAGATCGTCTCTGACTTTTAGCAATAGCCCACGCCATCACCCTCCAAATCATTGGTGCTTTTGTTTCCGAGGAAGAACGAACGTTTCTGCTTTGTTTGGGTTTATTTGTGATTGTTAAAACCAGCCAGTATGCACGATTTGGTGAAAATGCCGTTCATGGTTAGGGACGAATGTACGGATAACTGGACGTGGAACCGACGCGATAAATCACACGAAGTGAGATTATACGGTCGGAGTGGCTTCACGGCACATTTCCACCCAAACTGGAGCAATGGCACTGCCGGTGTTCGAGGAACCCGAATTCTAAACTACGGGACACATTACTGGGAAATTAAAATATCACAAAGGATTTTTGGCACCAGCATGATGTTTGGAATTGGGACAAAACGAGCACGGTTGCACGTAGACGCATTTGTTAACATGCTCGGAGAAGACGACCAAAGCTGGGGGCTTTCACATAAAGGATTGCTTTGGCATAACGGAAAATGGCGACAGTACACCAAGCCGTTTCGAGAAAACGAATCTACCACCGTGGGGATATTGTTCGATTGGAAACAAGGTACGTTAACTTACTTCAAAGACGGATTGTCCATGGGTGTGGCATTCACTGGACTGAATAAAATAGAGGAGGACTTGTTTCCGATTGTCTGCTCGACAGCAGCCAAAACTGAAATGAGTTTGGGAGCAAGAAAGAGAAGCTATTTCAGTTTACAAGACAGATGTCGAGCAGTGATATTATCAAAACTTAGGGGTGAGAATGAACTGGACAACCTCCCCTTGCCAAATCGCGTCAAATATTTCTTGAAAGACGCAATGGCGTGCTAGAAGTTACATATACCTTGCGGAATCCTTCGAGCCTTTTGTTGCATTCTGCGTAGGCACACATTGAAAAAGCACCACCGTCGGCCATCAGCAACCATTCCATAATACAAACTAAAAAACTCATATGCCATATATATTTTATAAAAGATTCGAGATTGTAAGGTGCTTCAATTTGTGGGTGATTCGTGTTCGTTACTAGAGCTTTGTACAATACAGCTGCCAGTCGGGCAGGTTATTGTGTATATCGACTCCCTCGAGAGGGACGGCGACTTTATCGATTTTCCAATGCGAACAGACTACGATCAACATCTGTGATATGACGCTACACTCTAACACAACAACATTGTCTACCTACTGATTTGTTGCCGAGTACTGACATGCGTGGCGATTTGGAGATAACATCTGACGATGTTAGGTCGTTGTGGGACTCTTTCAGGAGGGTTCGAACAATAAGAGAATGGCGATAAAAGCTAGCGTATAAACACGCATGTTTCTGTGCTCTACCTCAGCTGCAGTAAAATGCTTTGGTAATGTCACAATGTGGTAGAGATATATTGTTGTCTATTATACCAGAGAAGTTGAAGTCCACAATAGATGTATTTATTAATTTATTTTGTCAGCATAGGTTTGCATTTATTCATTTGTTGGTACATTCAAATGGACAAAACACAGATGTGTATTTACAACGTGAGAAAATCGCAGTATTATTATTTATTATGTAAAAACTTTGTAAATCATTACATTTATTTATCATGCGAACGTTTGAATCCCTAATTACCATTGTACTTTTTTTATTTATTTATTCATTTATTTATTTATTCATTCATTGATTGTATGGTCAGTTCAAGTCTGTACTTCCTAAAAATATCAACCAGAATTCCAGAAGTATGTCTAAACCTTTCGTATACAAATATTACTAATAGAACAGTGCCATACATTGTTAATATAATTAGCCAACCCGTATTTTCTATTTTAGTCAAGCTATAGTAATTTCAGTTTTAGAGTCAGATTGCTTTGCGTTTCACTAGTACATTCAGGTCATGACGTTATTGGACCCAGGCATACACGTGTGACCATAAAACGCGCAATAAAGGTCAGTAATATATATCTCAGAGGATATACAAACGTTAACGAGTGTTGGCATTTGAGTCAGCATTTAATTACATGCTTTGTATGTTGTTGTTTTTTTTTATAAACTTAACCTACGGTTCATTTTCCCTTGCACCTATAAAATGAACATTCTAAAAACTTTCTAAAACAGCCTTATGTATATAGCTAAATCAAGATTCAGAAAAAAAAGTCTGTAACGTAGACCTGAATTCTTTAGTATCACAATACAATTTTTTGGTAATTGTTTAATATATTCAGTATCTTTCCATTCCATTTCTTTCTCTTATGTCTACGCTGTATTATCTTATTTGCACAAATGATGTTACGCCGCCTAGCTGTAGTGTGACTGTTGCCAAAAGCCTTACGTCATTCAGCTTTCAAGCATTTTATTTATCTATTGTAATTCAATTTTATTAATAATATCTTTAGGACATTTAAAATGTGTCAGGCTGGTGCTAAATTAGGTAAAACGCCTAAAATCGACTTTAAAGAGTTTTGTTGTACCAAAATAATTTTATACCAATGTAAATATTTGTATTACGCTGCTGTCACAGGTCATATAGTAGTGTCTATAGTACAAGCCGTTTTTATTAATCAATATATAGTTATGGCGTTTGACATAGCGGTGGAATAATCTTTTTAGAGCGTGTGTATATGTGATTATTGGTTAATGGAATGAAAAGAGAGTGAAAGGCTTATTTATTGTATTGGATGAGATAATCTAGTCATATATCTACATAAATCCATGTTGGTTCTCATGTATTGCGCGTAATATGTGACGCCATCTTAGCTAGGGCACTGCCATGCTATGTGTGACGTCATCGTAAGAACATGATCATGCTGCGAGTGTATATAGGCTTTTAATTTATTCCGTAGTTTAGGCTTAAATTTTCTTAAGTTATTTATATGCGTGCGAGGAAATGTATATTATATAAGTATAAACGGTTTTGAGAGCGAGTTTGATTTGAACAGAAGTACTTTGAATGAGAATGTATGTTTTTTTAATTTATAATACATACGTCATAAAGGCGGGTCCATGTGCAATATGTAAATTAAAAACTGTAATTATTTAAATGTCTTATTGTTGTATTTATATTTGATTGAGTTTTTCCATTTCGAATACTATTTGAGTTCAAGATCTAACTTGCTTTATTTATAAGCTCAGCTCAAAATTGGGGTATATTGAGCTAATTAAACCTTAGAATGATCCAGTCAGTATGAAATCATGTGACATTTATCTCATACAATGGATTAGCGCACGTTCAAGCTTGCCCTTAATCCAATTAATAATGTCAGAGTTTAACAAGGGCTATACGTTTTTAAAAATAATTTTGGGTCGGCCAGACTTGGGGAGGTCCCGTCGTTTTACTTATTTTAGTTCGTAATAGAGACACTAGGCAATACTTAGCAACAGCTTTCTGTTAACCATCCGGGTTTATTTTTATCGCCACAGGTCCAATATCGATCTGGTTGTTATTCTATCTGAAGCAGCTTGGAGCAATATTCAGTCCGTAATGCCCGTTGCCTTGGTGACGCGCGTGCCTCTTGTGACACGACGTGCTGTCAGGCGTAGTTGGTCACGGAATTCACTAATAATAGTTTTGTTTCCACAACAGATCCCAACTGTATATTAGAGAACAGTTGGGTGGGGTGTAGGACGCGAACATGGGCCAATTTGGGATCTGCTTAAAACAGGATTGTGTCTTCGTCAGTTCATGGTGTGAGATTTGTTTATATTTTAAGGGGGGGGGGGAGGGGGGGGCGA
>JAVFBW010171768.1:0-11111 GCA_034783835.1 Mopalia ciliata
TGAGAGGAAATCATGGTTCGAAAAAGTATTTGAACTTCATCATCATCGAACGTCCATTTGACAGCCTTGTCAGTATCATGATAAATTGACTTCACTCAATCTTATCCGGAGGTTCATATTAGAATTAGAAAAAAATATAACATACTGCTCAAGATATTATTAAAGAACATTTTTTTAAATTAAAAGCTCGCCTTTTTCCCTTTTCATTTCATCAAAACTGCTGACCTTTGGTATATGAGTGAGCCACACGATGTAGCTCCGCCAATCGTGCCGAATGGATTTTACGTTGTTTTTTCTCAATTCCACACCTTGTTAATGTAAGGCACAATGTGTAGTGGACAATTCGTCGTCCTATAAGTGAAATGTTATTAAAGTACGACGTTGAACCCCAAATTAAAACAAACACACAAATCACAACTTTCCATTTTTATACAAAATCTGTTCCTATCATAATTGCACTCATTGCATCACATATATCTTGTCTAACATATCAATCATTTCTGAAAATGAACAGAAATTCGTGGGTAGAATAGGCCTTTCGCATATACTGGTAAACTTCGTTAAATTTTTAACGTAATTTGTAAAACGATTAAAAAGTAAGCATGAAAATTATGCAAGATCTTGTTGACCTTGTAGTCTTAAGTTGACAACGTTTAATATTCGCCTTTGGTTGAATGCCAAGCGGACAACATCCCGGAATGTACTGCAGATTTACTAGATAAATGGCCGCACTACTTCAGAGGCTGATGTGGAATTTGTTCAATGTGTTCTGAATGTGAAATCAGCTGAGCCACAATTCCCCTACTATTATATTTGAACCCCCAGTGTATGATTATTTATATAATACAATGTATAAATCGTTCATATCTATTTAATGTTTATGTTCAGCACATTAATGTAATAAAAAATACATATTTCGCCATTTCCTCCCGGAATTTTTGTTCTTCGCAAATTTCCCTGCCCCTTGACATTTTCAGACAGATTTACGTATATTATCTCAGACGTGCTTACCTGACAATATTTACGCTTAATAGTCTTGGTAATTACATGTTTTTACAGCCACTTCAGAATGTCCAGAGTGCGGTAAAACTAGATCAGCTTTTTATGTACTGCAGATAGAAGTAAATGCTTTAGACTCTCCCATCATCTCTCTGTTTTAACAGCTCAATCGATTTTCATTCTGTTTTCAATACGTTTTATATTAGAACTTAAGCCGCCTGGAATTGTTATTTTCACGTACACGTTGAGTTCGCTGCGAGCAAACCCAATTTTATCAGAGTTTGAGAACTCGCCATCTCTGACCAAATCAAAGTCGTTAAGAGTGCTGTCTGTACAAACTATTAAAGGGATGCCCAGCATGTCATTGAACCTCTTGAAAATGGCTCAGTATGGAAGAGGGCTCGTCTTATAGTACTGCAACAGTGATGTAAAGTCTGTTCTTTTGTTGTCTGAATGTCTGACCATTAGACCGCGATCAGACTTTTAGAGATGATGGTCGCCTTCCATAATGAACGCTGTACTTTATTCTGAAGATGTTAGAAATATTACACAGGTTTTCCACGAGGATGGCAGACTTTCACTCACAAGAAATTGCGGTAGTCGCTTCAGAAGCAGTAATAGTTTCAATAATTTTTATAATTTACCAATACTAATATTTGATATTGTGACTCAACCCAGTAATAGACAGATCCATTGGCTAAATCTTCCGCGCATAAAGCACAATTTAACTTCTCAGTTTTAATATTTGTGCGATCGAATTGATGACCAATTGTTGTATTGATGGGTAGCAGATGTCTGCTTCCCAGGGCCTTATACTTCATTCGGATTGATTTGTTTGAATTGGAGGAAATCCGTATACCTGATAAGTTGGCAGGCTGGTATCCTCGATTGTATTTGGTGAAAATTGTGTTGGAAGACTTTTTCGGAAATGTCTTTTGTTGTTTCCTATCCCAGTTGAGTCTGACAGCGTTGTCATGGTAGCACTCCATACCCTTCCTATTTCTGACTGGTTGATTTTAGAATAGTCATTTTTCGGTTGCAAGTAGTAAAATATGAGTACGCTTTTGTTCAGAATGTGTTCCTGTAGACATTGTTTGACAAACGGATAACATTTTAGAATGTTATGATATAATAAGGCCCTTGATGAAATCATGACGGCTCATACCATGAGTAAAAATCCATTTTTATCTCATGTGTTTAAATAGTTTCCCAATATGTCAACAGAGTAACTTCTCAATCATCTCACAATGTACAACACAATTCAGTCTCGATTTGATAAAACGTCTAACAGAAAGCAAATCAATTTATCCAGTCTGGGCAAGCCAATAACATTTTCAGTTATGACTATTGTTTATATCGGGTTGGCAGTTAGATAACTAAATACGTTGTTTTGCGATAAATTATTTATATGAAGATTAACACGTTGATTGGAACCATAACGTCGAGGAAGTAACGTAAAAACAATACACGGATTATACCACCTTTCTCAAACATCATATCTTCTGATAATAACTTTAGAACAAATTTAGGAAACAACTCGTCTACATTTAGAAAATGTTAAATTTGAACTGCGCAAATTGTAGCCCAAGCACCTGTGTAAAACACAAGTTTAACTGTCTTGAATACCTTCAGCTACACTCCACTAAATCGACATCAACACATAGGCCTAAGGTGTATTATGTTGAACAGAGATAGGCAAAACTTATCTTATATTTCTATTGCTTAGTGTTAAGGAAATATGATTTTAATATATAGACGTGTATAAGTAAATAGTTAAATACAAATTTAATTGTAAGGGTCAACTAGTAAAACAAACTGTTATTGTAATATGTAATATTTTGACTGTCTGTGTTATTGGAGAGGACAAGACGAAGGAAACTATGGAAATATCTTGCATGGTACTCCAGTGCCTACAGATTGTGTTATAGACAATATTCGATAATGCTTTTTTCCCATTAAACTGCTTTATCTTAAGTAGGATTCTGTTGCGAATTAAAATGTGAAAAAGTAAGTTATACATTCTAAGAAAAATATATCTCTAATGGTTCTTCAGTCATAATTCTTTTGTGGTTTTGTAAGGAACCTGCATATCAACTATTCCAAATATTTTTCCCTTTCTTTTTATATCAAAGGCTTCTTTGTGTATTAGAATAAATATTTTTTTAATTCAAAGTTTATTCACCATATCGATTGGGTGGCCGCTAAAGCCCAATCCCAGAAATCTTCCTCAATGTTTTGTGGTGACAAAGCGATGCTGAATTACACAGCTATGTGTCTTGCTAGTGAACACTGACCGTCACTAAAGGTAGACTACACATCACAGGATTATATAAGACATAATTGCAACAAGAAAGTTCCGGATCGATGATCTAGTTTTAATCTGATAGAAAAAAGCAATAGTTGGGGATACAATATCACGTCGACGGTCGATAAAAACTGGTCACCTAAACACATTTGAAGCAGGTCGATGATATCCCAAACTTTGTGGTCTATAAATTATTTTGACACATTTTGAATCCAGGAAGTTATTTCAGATATTATTTAATGTGTTGTGTTTTGTGATCTGTGAAACGTCTCCTACAAGACAATCCACAAGCACATTGCTGATACAAGATGCTTGTAATTTAACACTCTGCAGTCCATCTCATTAGAGTGGAATCATCTCTCCTGCCTAATCACACAGGAATAAATGCGTGTTATATGCACATAGCTATATATCCAGATATTCTGTAAGAAGAAAGAAAGTCAGCTTGACATATAAAACCCTGCTTAGTTTTATTGGAATTTAACACTTCTGACCGTGAAGTAATTATAAACGTATCTTACACTACACTAGGCTCGGTGTATAAGAAAGCAGGGACTGATGTCTTCGATTTGATTATTTCAGTATGAGACAGAAGAAAATAATGTATTTGATATGATTATTTCAATCTGAACCAGAAATGTATTAAACTGAGTTAAAAAACAACCAGAGTTAACATTTGTCTGAAAATTCACCAACTTTATATATAGTATTACGACCGTTCCAAAGTCTGGTCAGAACCTATAATATATAAAATGTAATGCATAAAATCTCCTATCGTTTTGGGGGAAAGCGAATATTTGATAAAAGACTGAATTAATGCTTTAAAACAGGTTTAAAATAGTGTATTGAGCCAAAAAAGATTCGTTAAATGAGAAACTGGGACTATTCGAGTAATCAAAATTGAAATATATAAATTGATTGACAATAATCCAATCCAATACAAAACCGAATGAACCGCGACATGGCTTCCTGATTTTATAAACAATTGAGTCTGGTGGCAAAATCATTATCGAAAGCTTTTGGATTAAACATCGAAAAATGTCCCGTCGGTTATGTTTTTAAGAACTTCTTGTAAATATCCCTTAAAAACATACGACTTCGTTTAATCTAGCAAAATATATACCTGCATGTGCAAAAGGACTGAAGTTGTTGGGTTACACTATATTTTTAACCAAATTTATTTTTAACAAGATTTGTGTATCTTATACATAGAGATAGGGTATAGAGATACAGCCTTCCAATCGTGGAACAATCAATTGAAGACAGCTGTAAGAAGTAGCTGTATCTCATTAAAGCATTAGTTTCCTTCGATAGCCAACTGATACCCGTTACAATAGAGCATCTTATCAAGTGATTGGCCGTTGATTTAACTACATAAAAGCTTTCAGTTCCGTGCTTGGTCAAACACAGAAAGAGTGTTTTTCAACTGAACCCCACATTTCCTGGAATCATCCACGCAGAAATGTCTCGGAATTAATAAAATTTCGAGATGAAACCCATTTGTTTACTACATGAGTAAACACGCTGGCACGCGAATTGAATATTACAGCTCTGTTTTAGACAGATCAGGTCTAAGCTGCCTAATTTTGATTGAATTTGGGTTGTAAATCTTCATGTCCCGGTGTAAAAGTCAACTTCATTTTTTGGGCTGCTGTGATTTGCCATTCATCAAACTGTTTAAAGAATCTATACAGAATGGACTTTTTGTTCAAGGAGGTGTAACTCTGAGAAACATAGAAGTCAGAATGAGGGACCAAGGCTGTATCAATTGATTGAATGAAAGTTTCTGACGTTTGTTTTATTGGTCTGTCACCTAAAAAGCGAACGCATTGAAGATGGAAAACAAAGATACGAAGTGTATTTTTTAAGTATTTAAGCAGGCGCTAAGGTATCTTTGACATGTACACTCTTAGAAAAAATGGCTGTACTTGAACTTTTAAATGTACTTCAGTTATGAATTTAGTGGAACCCTGTATGGTTCTGTATGTGACCCTAACAACAACTGTTTCATATATAACAATGTTAAATGCTTCAGTTATGGTATGTTGCTGAGGTTTGTACTAATATATACGCATCGGCCCACATACCAATTTGGAGGTAGGGAGTGTGTGTGTGTGTGGGGGGGGGGGGGGGGGGTTAAGGGGGTATTGTGGATTTGATGGGATTTTTAATGTCACAAGATTTCAGGGGTAATATTAATACAAACATCGCCGCCTCCTTTTCAATTCTGTATTAAAACGTATTGTAGATACTTGGCCGGTTGACACGTAAATAGTTCAAACCATAACTGCTTTAAAATAGCTAGATTATATTGACCATAAAATACCCGAAACATTCGTTTGGTTGCCTTTTCTCTGGACTCGCAAACAAAAATTATCTCGAGGCAAAACCTATTTCGTCATAGATATTCATCTCAATGTGTATGAAATTGTATGACCGCACTGCAAAATCGTAATTTTTGCTAGAATTTCATAAAATTCCGTACACTTAGAGAAAAACCCCAATAACTAATTATTTAAGTATGCAAAATTAATCTAAACTATTTGAGTACATAAGTATCAACTCATGATGAACTATTGATATGACCTAGTTTAAAGGGATCAATAATCGGATTACAAAGTTGATGAAACGTTAAAATATTTTTATTCAATCTTATCTTTTAATCGTAAATTGCTTATTCTTATTTAAAAAAATGTCGTTGTTAAAAACATCTGAAACATTCTATTGTGCAACGTAACAAGAATGGAGTGATTTATTTTTTCATTAATATGGACACTGGTATTTTGTATTATGACACAGGGTACAATAGAGAGTGCTCGTGAATCACTCGCTAGTATAACAGAGACCTTTTATTTTTGTAATAATGTTTCCCAAGAAAAGTGGGTTGGGAAGAGATTGAATCCGAAGATCCATGGAAGAAGATAAACAACTAATAAAAAATTCTTTATTTAACCTTATCATTCAGTTAAAGAAACCTTTCCACTAATTTCAGTAATGTAAATCTAGTCCCTTGACGTCAGGAGTAAAAATACTTACTGCATTAACAACAACTTAAATCAGCCGACATTACCATAGTTTCAATTTCAAAATTGCGAGACAATGTGCGATAAACACTAGACTTTTCATCAATTTAATTTATTAAACATTCTCTATTATTTGGCTAACAACTTCTTCATATATTGCGTAATACGTATCACCATATCAATTTCATTAGAAGAACGTTTTAGGGTTAATATAGACGGCTTCTTTATTCATTTGAATTACATGGAAATTACATGATAAATAACAGCTAGACATTACGGTAGTTTGTACGACGATCTAGCCTGTCGACCATCAGGTGTATGAGTGAGTCACACAGTGAGGCTCCGTTCGCCACTGTGTTTTAGCAAGGAACATGCAGTACGAAATGGACAATATGTCTAAGTGAAATATAGTTGAGTACCACCTAACAAACAAGCATTGGACGTATTATTAAAGCTTCACCTAACGATTCAATCTGGGAGCACACAAATGTTGTGACGTTTACTGAAGGATTTGGAGCTGATGGACACCAGCTGATTCAACGTGTTTTTTTACACAGTCCATGTTAATATTTAATGTGATTTTATAAATGACTTCTTAAGAATTGGATACCTCAATTGAGATAAGCACACTAGAGACACATTAATAGTAGGATTTTCGTTCAAAACCAAATCACTACAGGGATTAGACATCGTTAATTTACCAGGCTGGAATCCATCTCTGGAAGGACATAAGACTCTAATGATAGAACACGATATTTCGTAACTAATCTAACGGTACTATATGTACACAAAGCTATCTGGTTTGTCTTTTTAATACTGATTAGACTGAAAACAGACTAAAATCCATCCCATTGCAGGAGAATTGAATTGTAAATGACAGCACCATTTCCTTGGGGTAATTATAACGAGTGTCTCGAACATCTCAGTGTATCAGTTACATATAATCACGTAAGATATACTGTTATGCTTGAACGATATTGATCCCATTCGGATGGAGTGTGTACGAGATATCCATTAGCTGAGAGGAAATCATGGTTCGAAAAAGTATTTGAAATTCATCATCATCGAACGTCCATTTGACGGCCTTGTCAGTATCTGCAACACGATAAATTGAATTATCTCAATCTTATCCGGAGGTTCATATTAGAATTAGGAAAACATATAACACACTGCTCAAGATTTTATTAAAGAACTTTTTTCCTTTCTTCAAAACTGTTGACCTTTGGTATATGAGTGAATCACACGATGTATCTCTGGCAATCGTGTACAGTGGATTTTACGACATTTTCTCCCACAGTGTCAATGTAAAGACATAGTGTGAAAGGGGCAATCCGTCGTCATATAAGTGAAATGTTCTAAAGTACGACTTTAAACCGCAAATCAAACAAACACACACACACACACACAAATCACAACTTTTTATCATTATACAATATCTGTTTCTATTCAAATTGCACTCATTGCATAAAATATATCTTGTTTAACATGTCAATAATTTCTGAAAATAAACAGAAATTTGTGGGTAAAATGTGCTTTTCGTATATATGGGTAAACTTTGTTTTTTTAATATAATTTTTAACATTATTTGTAAAACGATTAAAAAGTGAGCCTGAAAATCCTTCAAGATCTTGTTGACCTTTTAGCCTAAAGTTGACGATGTTGAATATTCGCTTTTGGTTGAGTGCCAAGCGGACGACACCCCGGAATGTACTCAGATTTACTAGATAAATGGCCGCTGTACTTCAGACGCCGATGCCGAATTTGATCAGTATGCTCTGAATGTGAAATCAGCCGAGCCCAATTCCTCTACTCTTGTAGATGTATAACGATGTATAAATCGTTCACATCTATTCAATGTTCATGTTCAGCACATTTGCCTATTGAAAAATACACATTTCTCTATTTCCTCCCTGAAAGCTTTGTTCTTCACAAATATCAATTGACCCTTTATGGCAAATTTAGGTATATTATCTACGACGTGCTCACTTGACCGTATTTACGCTCAATAGTCTTAGTAATTACAGGTTTTTACAGCCGCTTCAGAATATCCAGAGTCCGGTAAAACTAGAACAGATTTTGTATGTACTGGAGATAAAAGCAAATGCTTAAGACTCTCGATTATCTTTCTGCTTTAACAGCTACATTTATTTTCGTTCTTTTTTCAGTATTTTATTTATTTGGCAATTCAGAGCAAATAAATAAAATTACGTTTTTTATTAGAACTTAAGTCGCCTGGAATTGTTATTTTCACGTACACGTTGAGTTCGCTGCGAGCATGATCCAATTTTATCAGAGTTTGACAAATCGGTGTCTCTAACCAAATCAGAGTCGTTAAGAGTGCTATGCATGTCATGCAGCGTCTTGAAACCGATCAGTATGAAAAAGGGTCTCGTCTTATAGTACAGCAACAGTGCAGTAAAGTATGTCTTTTTGTTGTCTAAATGTCTGACCAAAAGACTGTGATGAGATATTTAGAGATGATGATCATCTTTCATTAGGAGTCTTTAACTTTATTCTGAAGATGACAAAAATATTACGCAAGTTTTCCACCACGATCGCAGACTTTCACTCAAAGAGAATGTCGAAAGTCGCTATAGAAACAGTAATTTTGTCAATATTTTTGATAATTTAGGGATACTTACATTTGAAATTGTGACTTAGCAGCCCAGTAATAGACAGATTCTTTGCTGATTTACTTGAATTATTGTTCATTGGCTCTATCTTTCGTGCATAAAGCACAATTTAAGTTCTCAATTTTAATATTTGTGGTATCAAATTGATGACCAATTGTTTTTCGGAATTTGTTGATCCATGTGATAGACAGTATTAGTCGTATCCCAGTAACTCAAATTCGTTTATTGATGGGTAGCAGATGTCTGATTCCCAGGGTCGGATACTTCATTTGGATTGATATATTTGATTTGGAGGAAAGCCCTATACCTGATAAGTTGGCAGGCTGGTATCCTCAATTGTATTTGGTGAGTAGAAACTGCTGTCATATTTTCAATCTAAATTGTTTGTGTTCTTTGTTCCTTATATTCATTTTTTTCTACAATTGATTAGCAGATGCTGAAGATTTTTTTCTTTCTTGTAAAGGCATGTATTGTATGTCAACAATGTTTTTTAATTTAAGTTTTTTTAAAAATTTATTTTAAATTATCACTGAGTGGTGCAGACTATACATACATAACACGGATCAGCGGTATAAATGAGATACCCAAGACCGCTTTTGTTTATCGCTCTTCCTACTTCCTCCCTTCACAAACTCTCTTTGAAAACACATTTTAAGACAAAAACATCATACTACTATAGTAAATAAATCATTTTTGCTGTGTTATGGTCTTTTCGATTTAAATGGGAGAGGGGGTATACACCCGTTACAATCCATCGTACGATTTCTCGTCTCACAACATTTCACTACAACCAATATATACATGGCCGTTTCGACGTAAAATGTGTTTTTCTAAAGTTGATAAAACGTAATGCATAAATCGAGGATTGATTGTCACGAACATAGTTTGAAAGATGTCAGCTTCGGGATCGCTATATGAACTGGATTAAAAAATGTGGAAAACTGTTTTGGAAGACTTTTTCGAAAATCTGTTTTGTTGCTCTCCATCTGAGTTGAGTCTGACAGCGTTGTCATGGCAGCACTGGATACCCCATGGAAGTAACTTCCTATTTCTGACTGGCAGATTTGACAAAAGCATTTTTAAAGCAAAGCAAACTACTCCTTAGTTGTTATTTGTTCGGTTCCAAGAATGAAAATATGACGTCACTTTTGTTCAGAATGTGATCTGTAAACAATTGTTTAAAAAACTTAGAAAATTTTAGAAATGTTATGATACAATAAGCCCCTTGATGATATCACATTTAGAACACTGATCTATTTTATGTCATGTGTTTGAATATTATCATAATAGGTTAACAGAGTAACTTCATAATCATCTCACTATGTTAAACGCAAGTCTTGATTTGATAAAACGTCTAACAGAAAGCAAATCAATTTATCCAGTCTGGGCAAGCCAATAACATATTCAGTTATGACTATTATTTATATCTGGTTGGCAGTTAGATAACTAAATACATTACTTTGCGATAAATTATTTATATGAAGATTAACTGGTTGATTGGAACCAAAACGTCGAGGAAGTAACGTAAAGACAACACACGGATTATACCACCTTTCTCAAACACCATATCTCCTGATAATAACTTTAGACAAGATGTCAACTTTTATGAAATTTAGGAAACAATTCGTCTACATTTAGGAAATGGAAAATTTGAAAAGCGCAAATAGTTATCACAAGCACCTGTTTAAACACAAGTTTAACTGTCCTGAATACCTTCAACTTGGAGCTGACAAGACGATGAAGACAAAGGAAACTAATGAAATATATTGCATGGTACTCCTAGTGCCTATCGATTGTGTTAGGCGTATCATCAAAATGAATTAGACAATACTCGATAATGCTATTGTTTTTTTCTATTACACTGCTTTACCTGAAGTAGGATTCAGTTTCAAATTAAAATAAGAAAAAGTAAGTTATACACTCTAAGAAAAAATATATCTTTAATGGAACACTATAAGGGTCTCCCGCAATGGTTCTGATGGAACACTTTACGGTGTTGTAGGGACCCCTCATAGAAACTGTTCGAAGTATTTCTCCCGTTCTTGTTATATCAAACAATCGTTTTTATACGCCCGATGAAAATCGGTCGTATTATGGTATGATCAGCGTCCGTCCGTCTGTCTGTCCGTCCGTCCGGAGCCTACTGATCCG
>JAVFBW010171779.1:0-11110 GCA_034783835.1 Mopalia ciliata
GACTGACTGACTGACTGACTGACTGACTGACTGACTGACTGACTGACTGACTGACTGACTGACTGACTGACTGACTAGATAGTTGACTGACTGGCTGCATTGCTTGTGGGCTGACAACTGACTACTTGAGTGGCTGACTGAATTGGTTGATTCGTTGAATGACTGATTGACTGTCTGGTTGATTGATTGACGCTTAACGCCTTGCTTTAGTGTAATTAATTAGTAGGATGGAGTTGACTAAGTTTAAAACACGCAGCCCTTAGCCGGATTTTTAAAAAATACAGTCTGTTTAATCAAATTCTCAGATTCGCTTCAATCTCCTGTGAAACTAATGTTAATATCGATAACGACAAGCAACTATTCCGGTTTTAATAACGTCAAATTTGATAACGGTTTAATCAATTTACAAGAAAACTAGCATGAACCATCGAACAAAATAACAAACAAGACATGCGTGGAGGTTTTGGATGGGATGAAAAACATAGAAGTGTTGCATGGGCACGACTTTTGGTATTTGACAGAAGGTTCGACCTGAGCTAACAAATACTGTTATGATCAGCTCCTTGACTAAGGCAAACATTTCTGTTATAATATCCAATGATATGGCCACGTGACTCATAACATCAATCGCACAAAAGCCGCCTGTCAATCAACTTTTAATCGTATTTTCATAAAGTGACAGGTTATTTGCCTGTCAGCGGTACCATGCCTTTGCTCCTCGTTGAAATGATCGATCTGATATCAAAGGCTGCGGGAGATTTGACTTGACCCACCGAGCAAATTAAAGTGCCTAAATTACAATATCTGTGGAATGCAGCGTGCTGTACTAAGCTTAATAAAGGCTTATGATAGAGTATAAACGATTTCTCGAAGGCTACTCGGTTTAAGTAAGCTTTGCTACCGTATTCTTCATATAGCTATAAATTAACTTGAAGTTTTGACATTTAGAAAAACTATACTTATAACAATTTAAGAAATTCTGCGTTTTTGGTTAGGCTATATCAATGTTTCCGACTCATTTTATATACACTATTCGTTATGTACATATTTATATGTCATAGAGGACGTATATGCGGTAAAGGACGTATATATATATAAGGCGAAACTTCCCTCTGTATCAGATATATATGATAGATGACGCCTATGTGATAGAGGACGTATATATAAGATAGCGGACGTATTTGTGATAGATGCCGTATATTTGATAGAGGCCGTATATGTGATAAAGGACGTATATATATGATAGAGGGCGTATATGTGACAGAGGCCGTATATATGATAGAGAACGTACACATATATTATAGAGGACGTATATATATATATGATATAGGACGTATATGTAAAAGAGGACGTATATGTTATACAGGACGTATATGTAATAGAGGACGTATATGTTATACAGGACGTATATGTGACAGAGGACGTATATGTCATACAGAACGTATATGTGATAGAGGGGACGTATATGTCATACAGGACGTATATGCGCCTGAGAACGTATATGTCATACAGGACGTATATGCAATAGAGGAAAAACAAATTACTTTACAGTAATTCATTTACACATTTGATTATTAATAGTTTGTAATTTTTATAATTGAAATGAAATTTTATCACACTGTAAAATAAAAGATGTTATATTCCAACTGTTGAATGTTTCGCACATTTTTACATTTTTCGAATAACTGATATGTTTTTATTGTGGCGATTGTCATTAGTATTGTTTTGAACAGAAACTATATGGCATGAAGAGTTTACCTTACAAATTAGATGACAAATCATCGCTAATCTGATTATGAATGTAATCACTCCACTCAGGACAACATTTGTCTTAACTGCTGTTTACAGCATGTCCACTCGGACTCGTTTTAGTTTCGTTTTTCCTCTCGCATATAACAACAGAAACCACTCAATCTAATATTTATACATAGCGAAACAACTTGATCGTAATAAGTCAAATCTGACAATGATTGTAGTTATGCATAAATTTGTCTTTCGACTTTTTCTTTAAGCTATGGGGTTTATTTATAAACATAATGCATGAAAAAATGCGGATTAGGCCGTCACATTGCTGTCTAATATTGATATTAATTTTTCCCTGTCAGTTCCGGTACCAGTTTGGAGCAGAAAAAACGTTCCAGTTTCCAAAGAACACAACTTCTCTGTTCAACGGATGTTTAATGTAGTACTCAAGGGTATTTCACTTATATATAGCCGTTACACTCCTGTTATTTGGTGGAACACATAAAGCGCAATTTTATCAGTAAACATATTTTTCGGATATAAAGTCCTCTATTGCCAGCCTGCAACGGGGATTTATATTTTTTGACGAACTGGTTATTTTGAGAGACTATAGCAGTCTGACGGGTCTGTGTATTATATATTATATATAAAAGACTGGCCGGTTTATAAATATTGGGAAGCACTCGGTAGTCAAATCCTCTGAAATCTCCCATTTGGTAGCAATCTGATATCGAGAAATTCGGCATACTTCTCTGTCTTTGTATATGCGTACCATAAAGTGTTTCCAATACAAATACCTGGCTAGAATGTGGTTAAATTTATACCACACGTGAGGTCCTGGCCGGGCAATACAACAACACCCGGGCATATATGAAACCATATGGCCTTCTTTACTCACCTCGACAGTAAGAAAACACAAGACAGTGTCGATTTGGCATTTGGCCCCGTGTTGTTGAGGGGTTCATGTTTTGTTACACGCACATGGCTGTTTGGTTCGGGGTCGGGGTAAAGGAGGCTCTGGTAGAACACTCACATTGTTTCTTTACTCTAGTAAGCGGCCGTGGGATTTCTTATGATATCACCCTAGCCGGATAAGATCAGTATACATTTGTTAGCAGTGTACACTATCTACCCTCTTCCTACCGATACATCACACTCCTATAGGCATATTAAAGGGCTCTTAACACGAACCCAAGAACAGAGAAATACCACGGCTTCTTAGTACCCGATACAGTGTGTTTGGCACCCTTGTCTTTACATTCACTTTTAACTCATTTGAAAGCTAGTACCACAGATATCAAATTTTAATTAAATTTGGAAGGCTTGAAATTTCATTTCTTAAATAGGAAACAACTAAATAACGATTAAACACAAAGAAAACACGACATTAGTAGTCATGATCAAATCCCGTTGTGGTTAATGTGCTGACAGACTCTCAAATAGCATTTAATTTTCTATGTTCGCTTTTACGGGAAGTGAAAGTATAAATGTTGAATGAAACCACCCCGAATCCCCCGCAAGCTACAGCTTACTGTCTCCTACATACGGATATTTTATACCACGGGGGGCCTATTTCATAGAGGTATGGCTAGTCACCTCGACTAATTCTTTTGGCTTGTTAATGTAAAATGTAAATGAATTTGTTGTTTTGCGACCTCAAATCTTGCAGTTGCGAGCTCAGTACTCACACATCGAGATATATACTGAACTTTTTTTTGTGTCATTACGAAATTTCTCACAAACCGTGTTTCAATATTTTGAGACAATACCTGTTATGGTTACAACACTTTCTGGTTCAGGCAATTTTGCATACTTAATGAGACTCAAACGAAATCGATCCCACGGACCTCATATCCAGGCCATAGATTGGGATCTGTGAATATCGGTCACCTGAACCGCTTTATCTAGTATAAGATGTAATATTTGGAGTTAGGTATAATACATACATTGATACTATCTTGTCTGATGAGCTGTAGACGAAATGCTTCCTCTGGTATATTTATGTTTCTTTATCGAAATCTCAGCAGATCTGTAGGATTGCAGAAACACTAGACCACCTATGGGAAAAGACTCGGTGTCGACTTTCTATATAAACCGATACAATTAGAAACAGCATTGGAGATAGGGGAAACCCTGCCTGACCGCTTTGGTTTCGAATTGCACTTTATGCCAATTACAGCTAGTTAGCGAGGACTTGATGTTGATAGACAAGTTAACAAGCTGGCTGTAGATTGTTTCACGATGTTTCATTTAAGTACTTTGTATTTATTTAAAAAAGCTAATTAATCGCATAATTATCAAAATAATAATTCCAGGCTGACTAATTGCTTGTTTGGTGAAATAGTCTTTTATGGATGGTGTTCTGACGATCGCAAACTTGTGTTATATAGCAATTCACAATTTGCTAAAAGGAATCAGCAAACATTTATAAGCACCAGTATTATATTAATTGACGGAGTGATTGGTTCTCTGCTTCGGTTACCTGGTTGATATTTTCAAGAGGAACTGGAAACTGACATAGCTGTGTAGGCCACCATAACACACATTAAATCATCAACTGGCTGTAGCACAGAGGAAAATGTACGTTTATATTCTATACCGCGATACTGCACTATTGTGAACAGGCCTGCAGGTAATTTTGTATTTTGTGAAACTGGTTCGAATCACTAGATGGCTCACATTGTATTATATGATTTAGATCGTTCACAAAAGGCCCCATTATTGCTTCTCATGACACTGTTATTACGCTATCGATTACTCAGATAACTATACAGAAAATCACATAGACATGATCTTCAACCGAGGAGAAAGATGGAAAAATCAATACCATCTCCGCTTACAAGTGAATTGTCTTTAAACGCCCTTGATTATCAATTCTGCTGGCTTTATCAATGTAATGACTTGACATTCTATGCTAGAAAATGACAAATGGAAAATAATGAATTGAATTGATATAATTCTTAGGCGTAGTGCTCAAGACAGCACAAAAAGAAAAAAAGTGATATAATAAATGATCATAGGAAATATGCATAGGTTATTGCACTGATGCAGTCATAGTATCTTTTAACTATTTTGCACATCAGTGAATCACGAATTATTACTGTACAAAAATATGACAATTTTTTTGGAACGTTCAGGACTATAAGAAGGGATATAAGGAGTCAATCTAGACGGAGTGAGACAGCCTCCTTGCTGCCATAAAGGCGATATGTATCCCTCAGAAATCATGAAGTGATAAGAAACCATTTCAATCACAGTCAGGCTATGATTTGTCTCAATAATTTTTCTTAGCTTTTAAGAATTTGTACATAATTTAACAGAAGTATCCGTTTACTTTATGACGCCATCTAAAAGGCTTACATTAGACCAAATTGAGCAAACATGTTTCAAGCCTAGACCTATATAGAGGTCACCCCGGGATTAAGACATATATAGGAATTCCACGTAAAGAACACACAATGTAGATGGCATTAGATACTTGACACAATGAAAACAGCTCCCGACAAAAATGGGAATAATTTATAAGTAATGAAAACGGATAGAAAGAGAGCTACTAAGACTAGATCCTTGGATCAGATTAATGGACTTGGAATTTATTGAAGATTTAGACGTTTAAGTTATTTAAGGTTGTTAAAGACACTTCTTACGAATGAGGCCAGCATTAAATTCACAGTCACGGAGCATATGAATGGCCACGCATATGTAGGTGTCACACTTTCTTATATCATTTAGCCTTTAAACGTGCTAAACCGGCTGAATAAAACGTTCACCAACCAGCTTGGAGAAAATCCCAATTAGGTGGTAGAAAATCACCAACTAGGTGGTAGAACTCCAAAAAAACAGGCTGGAGAAAACCCCCAAGAAGACTAGAGAAACTACCAAACAGGTTGGAGATAAGCACCAACCAGGTGATAGAAAACCCCAAACCAGGTGGTAGAAAACCCCCAACCAGTCTGGAGAAACCACCAGTATGTGGTAGAAATCCACCAATCACGTTGGATAAAAACACCAACCAGACTGGAGAAAACCACCAACCAGGCTGGAAATAAGCACCAGCCTGGTGGTAGAAAACCACCATAAAGCCGGAAAAAATCGCCAACCAGACTGTATATAATCACCAACCATGCTGGGGAAAACCACCAACCAGGCTGGAAATAATCACCAACCTGGTGGTAGAAAACCACCAACCAAGCTGGAGAATATCGTCAACCAGGCCAGATATAATTACCAACCAGGTGATAGAAAACCACCAACCAAGCTGGAGAAAATCGTCAACCAGGCCAGATATAATTACCAACCAGGTGGTAGAAAACCACCAGCCAAGCAAGGCAAAATCACAAAGCAGGTGGTAGAAAACCACCATCAAGGCTGGAGAAACCACCAACAAGGTGGTAGAAAACTACCAGCCTGGACAGGAGAAACCACCAACCAGGTGGTAGAAAATAACCAACCAGGCTTGAGAACCACCAATACGTGGTAGAAATCCACCAATCAGGCTGGATAAAAACACCAACCAGGTGGTAAAAAACCACCAAACAAGATGGAGAAATTCATCAACCATGCAGGCAGTAGAAATCCCCCAAGCAAGCTGGACAAAACCACCAACCAGTTGGTAGAAACCCACCAACCAGACCGGCGGAGAAACGTACACAGCCATTCAGGGGTATCTTTATTAGAGGGCTGAGGTAAACAGTGAACTTAAGTTGAACAAAAGCACTATAACAGTTTGAATGTGTTTCGGAAACTCGAATTAAAAGACGCAGAGAGTCCCGACGAGCATGGCAAATTCCCGGTTTAAGTAGCTTACGTGTTTAATTTTTAAAGCAATAAAAATATATACAATGATACATAAAAAGAAACTTACCTCAAAACGGAGTGCCCCTAACGGAGGGCGTGCAAATGGTACTCCTAAGTAGGTTTCAACTTCTTTCTTTCCATAAGCTACTGATATTAAACCACGTATAGCCCCAAATCGAGTTGTCCGAGTGGTAAATTCGGAAGTCGATGAGCTGTAACTGTAACCTAAAGTAACCACAAAACAACAGACGACAATTCGGCCACAAAAACACCGCATCATTTCCATTTGTCCTGTATTCGACGGGAGTCTGTGAGGATTCAGAGTTAACGAGGGTATTCCATCCTTGACCAAAAACTGTTTTATATTATCTCTAGTGTTGATTTGCCGGTAGTACGGACTGAGACACGACCTAACGAGCAGTTCACCAAACTATAACCACATTTTGATATCAAATGTATTTCCACAAAGCCCAAATAGTAGTGAATGTCGGCACACACGCGTGCGTAGCATAGATCAGTCAAACGAGAATAGCCGCGAGACGCTTGTCAATCATAGGAAACTGCAGCGCCTCGAGGAAAGTTGACACGCCCAACTGTTACTGACTTAAACCTGCGTAAAAACACTGATACCAACATAAAAGGGTAGACGACGAGTGACGAAATGGGAGTGGTTAAAAAAACATGAACGAACGATAAGATGTCAATCAAAAGTTAACCTCGCCTTTTCAGGACGTCTTATAGCTCAGTGTCTAGTACAGTTTAGGGTATTTTGTTTGGCCACATTCACCATACACGCGAGAGCTTATATCGAATTCACAAAATTACAAATTTACGCGAGGTCTGATTAAAGTAAACAAAGCATAGGGAAGTAGTCCAAGGTCACACGTTTTCTTCGCGATAAATTGATGTCTGTTGGACACTGGCGGATCCAGTTCGAAATAATCCGAGTGTAGCGCTAATAGGTATCGGATTTTAACATCGATATCTGTAACATTTTATTTAAATAAGCAGCTAATTAACAACGGGTGTACAATGTTTGAACACGTGCTTATAAATCTTATACAACGAAATGCACGTATTTCCACCCTTATCAAACTTAAAGATGACTTTTTTGCCGGTGTAATAAAAGTATAGCGTATTATTTATTATCCCCCCTGATGAGTTTCATAAAGCAGACTAAGACATATGGTACGTATTTGTACAAGACTGAGTATGCAGTTTACATCGATACATGTTGCTCCGTAGCTCATTTTCTAACCATCTTCTAGCTTTTCAACGCAGACTGAAACTTCGGGATAAACCCGTCTTCAAACCAGGAAGTGACGAGGCGAAGCTTTACTTTTAGCGACAGTTACGAAAAAATCCAGCGGCTTAAAAATGCATTTTGATTCGGAATAAAATGTAAAAAAATAAAAAGAATAATTAAACGTGATAGTATCTTTAAAAGGGAATTGCTCTGGTCTACAGCTAAGAGACATCATATCATATTCCCGGTGTATTTGTGCGACGACCGCACAATTTTCGTCAATTTACGAAATATCATTACATTCAAAATGGTGGCGGGTTATAACAGAGTGGTCGTTACGCAAATCAAGGGGGTAGGACGGCGACGGTTTAAATCAAATGCCCTTAGCTTAATAAGCATTGCTATTCCAGGAATCTCCGGCCCGCACCAAACAGCGACGAATCTTCCAATATATATAAATTGTAAGGCCTTGTGTTGACTGGGTCTCTCCCAGTTAGGAACCGCCCCACGGTGCACTTTCAACGAACAGGACAGAAATTCTTTTTGCGAGTTAACAGGCCAAACGGAGTCAATATATATATTTTTCACAGGCAGGTCTTGTTTCTTAAGATTTTATACGCATGGACGTCGCATCTCTATTGACTGTATATACATTTAAATAAGATATGTATTGGCATTTTCGTTAAGTCGTTATGATCACAATTTTATATAATTATCATTCCGAGCCCGATCGCAAATGCGCGGAGATATGGGGTCATTATTCGTACACAGCTATAGAAGTATAATGCTAGATTTGGTTTGGTTGATGTGCTGTTCAACGCCGTAATTCAAAACATTTCACTGATATGACGGAGGACCAATTTAATGGATGGAGGAAACCACCATCGACACCACGGGCAACAAAGACAAGACAGATCAATGACAGGACTCAATACATGTCCCACAGATCAGTTTCATGTTGCCTAAGTTAGCTTCGAGAGCAGGCGACACGAAGCTCCCTTACAATCCTTCGCGCTCCTGATAGGAGAGACAAAACTAATAGATATACACAGTTAATTCCCATCCCACGACTAGCCCAGCGACTTTTATACCAAATACTTATATAAGCACCATGCATACTCGTTACAAGAAGGAGAAAAGCTGTGAAAACCAAGAGGTATTTACTTCAACTTTTCTACACCAGGAGGATTTTATGCATAATCTCATTTTGAGGGTGCATCATTGAGGTGGGGTGTGGGTAGTAGGTGGGGCAGGTGGTATGGGTGTGGGTGTGGGGCTGGAAGCTTTCCAAACGAAATGATTAACCGGGTAACAGGAGTGGACTGGTGCTCTCAACATATTGACGAGCTGTTGTTTCGTTTCTGTTGTACACCTAGCGCTTGTCTTACGTTATCATTGTTCCAGGGACGTCTTGATTTGATTGGATCTAAGGAAATGGGATATCCGAGTCCGAGAGTTGGTAACTAATCGCCCCAGAAACTATAGATAATCAAACATGAATAATTTTCGTACAATGGAACGAAAATTAGTAAAATTACCATCTTCAAGTATCACGATATTCCAACACCAATGCCATTGTACTGAGATTATTATGCGGATTTATCTGGTTGTCAGTATTTGGACTGAAAGCTGATTTTCAAAGTTAGTACGAGTCACGGTGTGTCGGTTGCGAGACATAAGGTAATGTAGGATTGTGGGTGGGACAAGTAAGTGGTCAGAGAATGCTAATCTCGTTCTCTTTAACTTCACTTCCGGGTACCTCGTCCAACCTCTGTCCCTATGTCTTGGAAACCAATCTCCCAGTGCCGTATTTTGTGCTGCTGATGTGTGCAGATAAAGGACTAGAACGCAGAGTTTGTATTATTTGAAAATCATTGTGGAGAAATTTCTTGTAGAATTTGTATGTTTTTAACTTTCCGCTTAGACTAGAACTAGAAATAATTTCAAGCAAGGGGTACCCGGAAGTGGAGTACGTAAAAACATCAGAGATCTCATGAAGTGCCAAACATGCCTTATTAATATCTCTATTTGTGTTATTCCACCTGAAGGGGCGTTAGGAGTTTCCCCCACCCACACCACATTGAACAGTATAAGCTGAAAAATAAGTAAAGCAACTTTAATAACGGTTCAAACCCCCAATCAAACAAACAAAAAGACGTATTCATTTAACTGGTATATATCAATAGTGTTTTATTATAAGGAGCAGGTTCTGGTTTCGTCTTTGTTTCCCATCTTGCGAGTGGTTTCCCACACCCTGGTATACGGGTAAAGAAGTTTAAACAAAACAATACATGGTACGTTTAACTGGTATACTATGATAATATTCAGTTTGTGATTAAGAGCTTCCGGAAAAATCGTTAAGGCAATAATAACAAGTAAATTTGTCGCCTAATTGTCAATCGTCTAGGCTTGAACAGGTCGGCTTAATTGCTTAGTTCATGGATGTATCACCCGGTTGTCACTACATCTTGCCACACCTATCCCTCCAACAACATGTATAAATCCATAACCATCGATCAAATCATGTGATTTATCGAACGTCTGTGTAGGAGAATGTGAGGTTGTGACAAGCTGTTATATTTTTATTTACAAACAGCAAATGGTGTTAGCAACAGTCTCTTTTAGTGCGACAGGATTGCATGCAATTTTGTTTCCCCACTAAACAGAATAAAAGCCATACTTTCATGGCAAAAGAATATATATATATAAATATGACGGTTCTAGTCCAACCCAGCTGCTTTAGGATAAATAGACGGTATACGGTAATATACAATATTTATGTAACAAAGTGAAATTGCGTTAATTAACAATAGCTTCTCACACATTATTATTCGATTACTATTATACACTGGGATGTGTATACCATGAAAATACTCTGTTTGTACCACGTGACGATACAATGGAATACCATATTGGATTCAGTTGTGTTTAATAACGTATAATTATTTACTGAAAAAACAAGTACACCAAAATGTTTAAAATGTATCCTTTTTATTGACATTTACATTCAATAAAATATATATACAAGACAAAAACGGAAGAGTATGTAATAACCAAAACCTTCCGCCCACCACCACCCCTTCTTCCCACTACCACCCTTCCTCCCATTACCACCCTTTCCTCCCACTATACATCTACTTCTTCCAACTACCTCCTCTTCTTCCTACTACCATCCTTTCCTCCCACTAGCTCCCCTTCTTCCCACTACCACCCTTCCTCCCACTACCACCCATTCCTCCTACTACCACCACTTCTTCCCACTATCACCCTTCCTCCCATTACCAACCTTTACTCCCCCTACCTCCCCTTCTTCCAACTACCACC
>JAVFBW010171790.1:0-11109 GCA_034783835.1 Mopalia ciliata
ACTCTTTGTTCTTAGTACCAGAGAAACACTATTTTTCCACAGAGGGAATCTTTTCGCGTTTTCAATTTGTGTTGGCGTAGATCACTGTGATATATATTCTTAAATTTTTTAAAACAATTAGAAAGTTGGATGGTGAAATAACTCTAAAGTACCCAAATTTGGGTGATGCAATGTTATCTTAATCCTGTTTAAAGTTGACAGATTTGATAGTAGAAGAGTAATTGCCCTTTAAAGGATATATATTTGCCATTAACGGAATATGTGAAGAGTGTGATCACATGGAGTTGCAGACGCCAAACAGGACCTCAGTTGCCTTAGTTACGTCATCCGAATGAAACTAACAAAATAATATAGCTCTTCCAAGTTTTTATATTTATCAGTAGCTTTAAACCTTTAACGTAATAGAAGATAAATGGACAAATTAAGTTATATGATTTGTGTAATATATTGTTAACAGTATTGATTCATTGATTGGTGTTTAACGCCGTGTGTAAGGATATTTAACCTTTATGACGGCAGTGTAGTACAACAATAATTTACTCTAGCAAAACCAAGATGTGAAGCGATTCCATAATGTTGAAAAGTTAATTTTCCTTCTGTGCTACATGTAACAAAGACAGCATTGCTACTTTTCGAACAAAGCGGGGGCCACGGCTGTCGATTACCGGCAAGTCTAGTATTTCGTATACCTAATTATGATGAAACACAATATGACAACAACACTCAAACTTAATTGCAAAAATAACAAACATTCTTTTATTGTCATGATTAATTTGCATAGATATAAAAGGTTACCGATTCTAGAAATAACAAAACGTGGTATGTATTAATATGGGACCAGATATATTTACATTTTGTTGAGTAACTTACTTCCATTAATATCAATATTAACTGATAAGATAAGAACAAGTCTTGTTCACGACATAACACAATCTAATACAATTTCCAATAGTATACGACACTTAAGTACGGTAAGCAAAATACTGGATCATTTTAGATCTCACTTTAATTATTTTGTTTTTAGTTAACCTATATCTTAAAATTGTCTCCCATCTTCTTACTGTCGTTTACAACTAATCAATTTGTTTGATTGGGGTTTAATGTAGTCCTCAAGGTTATTTCACTGATATGACGACGGATTGTCCACTTCACACTGTTCTTTTCCTAATTACAATGGCAAACCAGGAAATAAACCTCGTAAAAACCATCCCGCCATTGCCGGAGCCACATCATGTGACTAACTCGACAGACGGATTCGATTCCATGAACGGTATACATCGACGTAGGATTAGTATAGCCTAAGCGCAGACGCTAACCACTAAGCCACGGCTGCGGGCTTATGCCTAATATAGAACTATAAACAAGAAACAAAGAAAGCAGCAGCGAAATTTAGATAGTATTCAACAGAGAAGCTGTATACACTAAAGTGTAAAAACAACTCTATATTAACATAACAATAATTTTTATAAATAAAGATTATTATTATAATAAAGTGTGAAAAAAAACAAGTCAATATAAACCTAAATGTCTCTTGTTAAATTCGTCATGTTTTAAGAATAACTGAAAATCATTGGACCAATATTTCAATTCGTTATCGGTATTCTGATAGTAACAAAACAAAACACACAATATAACTACACATCGATTCAACATTTTGATTTATTTTCAAACCAAAAAATTGAATCCAAACTTGATGCGTATCTTTTAATTTAGTGGCAAAGTAATTCTACTTGTTCTTTTTTATGATAATGTCACGTCGTTTATATGCATATTGCATACAGATCAATTCAAACTTAACAACCATAAACACTTTATACAAATGATACATGTATATATAATAACAAACGATTACATCTGCATGTGTTGAAAATTAAAGATACCACCAGATGTATAGTGTGCATAATTCAAATAACAGTGGTCTGAATATAACTGTAGATGGTGTTATTAGGGAATGTTTTATCAAAAGCCTTATTACAAAACTGAACAAAACTGAACAAAATACGCCTGATTAATATTCCCTAGGGACCACTTTATACATGTTATCTGGTTAGTTAGATACATATACTATCTAACAGGTTAACCAGTCTGTAGACTCCATTACAGAAAATGTGATTGACGAGCACTGCTTGTTTACATTTATAATACTGATATCCCTGTAAGGTATAGATAGGGTGGCTATAAGGGACCTGGTTACCTTTTCTTTGATTTACAAGTATTATTTTTTTTAATATCTGCTTTAGTAGGAATATTTTCAACTCGGAAGATATAGTTTCTACTAAAGTTAAACTATTTCTACTTGAGAAGAAATACTTTTTACCTCATATGAAATAATTTCTACTGGAGTTAAATTTTTTTCTACTTAAGTGGATGATAATTCAACTCAAGTAAATATATTACTACCTAAGTGTAAATAATTTCAACTCGAGCTAAAATAGTTTCACCTATTAGTGGAAATAATTTCTACTTAATGTAAACTATTTATACTTAAACAGAAATACTTTTCATCTCAGTTGACAAAATTTCTACTCGAGTTAAAATATTAATACTTAATTAGGAATACTTTACACATCAGCAAAAATAATTTCTACTTCAGTTAAAATATTACTAACTAAGCATTAATAAACCTGTGTTATAATATTATAACTTCCCTTGACAATAAAACAGCAGCTGATCAGCATCCCTGTCACCGCGCTAAAACATTCACAGAAAGCATGAACTTGTATAACTAAATGAGAAATAATATCTACTTAAGTCGAAATATTTTAACATGAGTAGTAATCTTTGGCACTTAGGTGAAAATCATTTCTACTTAAGTAGGAATGTTTTAACCTGAATTGATCAATATCTACTTATATCAACTCAGGTAATATTTTAACGGCTTGAGTAGAAATTGTTCAAACGCTCGTATAATGTTTGAACTTCAGACTAAGGTGAGCGGAAACTAAATCCACCGAGGTGAAAATATTTATACTCAAGTCGAAATTTAAAAAAAATTAGTTGTAAATAAAAGTATATTGATACCAGAAAAGTAGTTATTATTTTAAGAGCAGCAATTAGACCCAACCAAATTGGTGCCATTTTCACAAAATGCCCTATGATAAAATCTCGTCATGTTAAACTATAAGGGAAAAAATCGTAGGTGATTTTATTGTCCTACGGCATTTTGAGAAAGAGGATGCCCTCATGTAATAGACCATAACTGTCATATGGATTAGATATACAGTATCTAGCAGAAATCATTTGGCTAGAAAAAGTAGTCTTTTCGTATGGGATATGTGTTCAGATATAAAATAATACTTTCACTGCTCCCATACTCTACTGGTTTAGTGTCAGGGCATTATTTAATGTCCTTATTAGCATACAATCTTTGATTCAAACGGGAAGACAAAACTGACATATTACTTGCAAACATTCTGCAGCACAAACTTACATTGACTGTTAGCACATATATTGTACAATCAATTAACACTTTCTCAATTAATTTGAAACTTTTGGGTAGATATCTTTTGTCGACTTTCGTTCACATCTGAATGGCAGTTCTACATCCAGGACTACATGTGTGTAGAATATTATTGTTGAATGTAGGTTGTAGATGGCACTGTTATAATCATCCTTGAAACTACAAAACAAGTCAAATCTTGAACTATGTGGTCAACAAAAATAACGTCACTATTGTATTGCACGCTTCATTGATATATTCATTCTCCGACATTTACACACTCACAAAATAGCACCTGTAACATGTTGTAGCAAGACCAACTGACACCCAGTTGTTAAAAACCTGTAAACGCCCATTATTGATAGAGGACTCACATAAAAATCCGACTTTGCAAGAAAATATACCCTGCATAATCTGTTGCTCATAATGGAAACATATGAGAATATATCACAGATTAAAATTATTCGTTGTAGGATTGTGTGTAAAAATCCTCAGGAAAATAAGTATAAAAATATATTTGTACAAAGTATTTCCACACCAGAATCATTCCCGTACTATCTCTATATTTTCGATGTAAAGTTTCTTCTTGCCTATAGGAGCGCATAGTTTTGTTCCCGCACAGCAGTAACAGCAGAAGCAACACCAAGATGGTATAACAACCAAGATTAGGAAAACAAACCAGTCCAGACATACTGACACAAAAACGAAGAGGAATTCCCATTTATGACTGGCGAATCCAGGGTCCGCTTCTGGTCCGAAATATATTGGGTACTGGTAATAGACGCAGACTGAACCTGTAACATAGACCAAATCAATATATCACCACAGTTAACTAATGCTATTAAATATTCTATATGCTAGTGAGTTAGTGGACGGTAACATGGACTAATATTGAAAATTGAACTGAAGGGAAGACAATGGGATTTTGGTTATTGTCTTAGAATGGCTATATAAGCTTGCTCAAATACAAACCTCTTGAGAATTTCAATCTTCTGGTTATAAAAGAATGCGAATTTTGCCGAATGCAATACTCTTCAAATTGCCACAGCGTTTGTTTTTATTACTATAGAATATTTAGGGTAATTTCTGATAATTAAAATTGCTTTTTGTCATTTATGTCAACAGTAAATGTATTCAACAAAACGGGATAATCAGGACCAATTAATCTTTTCCGCTGTCCATGGCTACAGGTTAAGAATCACTACTATATATACAGTGCAAGATAAAAACATGCTCAATCATAGTTTACAACATGCCCAATCATAGTTTACAATATGTCCTATCATAGTTTACAACATGCCCAATCATGGTTTACAACATGTCCTATCATAGTTTACAACATGTCCCATCATAGTTTACAACATGCTTTAGGAAAGTGTCGACCTGAGAGTAGACAGGTTTCGAAATGCACTTTAACTTTTATTTGCAATCTAATCTCTTGTGAGATATTTGTAGTTAATTTATTTAATTTAATAGAAACAGTTAGAAAACAAGATGGACTTCCACAAGGAAGACTGCTAAGGATGTCAGCTAGTCTTAATTAAGATTTCGAATTTTCCATACAGTTTAAAAAGTATTATAACAAGCATATGTGATCACCAAAATAACTTAAGATACCGGCTTTGGGTAACTAGACAGTGTCTTCTTCAATAACCGTCCTTGTAGATACAGTTCTATAGGTGAAACCTGCCGCCACTCAACCACAGTGACCAAAGAAGGTATGCCCTTAAAAGGACAGATGGATTACAAGTCCGCTATATATTTAATCAACTAAGAGATTCCCTGATCAAACAATAGATTGAAACAACATCAATGACATCACTACCAGAAAGTTAATAACTGGAGAAATCCAAATCCACTGATCAAATTACAGATCCCTTCAGCATATGGAAAATAATTGATCCCCTAACGACCGCTATCCATTACGAATCACTACCTTAATAAAGTTGATGTCCGCCTATAACAGTCTCGCATGTGCATTATTGTTCATTTGTAGCAAATAAATTATTTCGATTTTCAGAGGTGTCTTTAGATGTTTTTTTGTTCTCACATCCTGTCCAGGCTATCAGTTATAAGCAGGTGTTATAGGACTATAATAAAAAAAGCTGTAAATGTCCATGTGCATATTGCACTTCGTGGCCATGCAGGCTTCTCTCGTGTATTTAACAAGGTTTGTTGGTGTATGCCTTTTCAATACTCTGCTGTCCACATACGTAATATTTATATAATTTGCCTTTCTCTACGAAAAGTCCATGCGAGCATATGCTATTTGAGCAAATCGATGTTAAATAAACGACTATGGATGCCCCGACATCATTTGTGATACTTTAAAAATCTATATAACAACGGCCTTGAATTGTAAAAGAAGGATGCGAGCTTAAATGGATGATTCACTTCTGATGTAAGGTCGTTGCAGGATAGTAACTATATAGTATTATGGGTAGGCTATACAAGCTATAAACGTATTGAATTATATGTATGACTTAAAGGTATAACCGATAGGCGGTTTACAGTTCATGTTAATTATTTACCGCAATATGAGCGTTAAACTTATTTACTGGGGACATATGTTCTTTACTATAGAGAATTTATAATATAAGGTAGAAACGAGCCAGCGGAATATCTTTCACCAGAGCCTAGACCTATTCCTTATCAGCCGATGTGTTTGACCATAGATGTAAAGCATTACCTTCATGGTGAAACACATGGGTTCCGAAGACTTTCTGAATTTAAGATTGTTTTCCTTGTAACTTGTTCACTATCGTTTCTGAATTAAAAATTATATACTATTCCAATATTGTTAGTTAGTGTAATCGGCCTAACGGCGACACGTTTCAAATGTAGTCATATACTCTCTGTTCTTAGTACCAGAGGAACATTATTTTTCCACAGAGGGAATCTTTTCGCGTTTTCAATTTGTGTTGGCGTAGATCACTGTCATATAAGTGACACATCTTTAAGTTTGGCGTTAAACAGCAATCGATTATTACAACCGAATGGTTAAATAATAACCTATTTCTATTTAATGAATGCCTACCTGCTATACATGCACATACTCGCAGAAACAAAGCTACTGCGAAGTAATACACCGCCTCCAGATGAGACCTTTCCTCCAAACAGCCGCCAATTCGTGGTCCCCATTCCATGATAAGTATGGGGAAGAGAAACACACTGAGCACGCCATTAGCCAGAAGATAGGCACCAGAAATGGGATCCACTCCCTCGTTTCGGTTCCAACAGAATGTTGCTGTAAAATATCAAAATCATATTAGCTTGAAATAACTGAAGAGTGCAATCATCACAATGCGTTAAATAACATTATGTCTCAACTTATTCTGGAATATAATTTATCTAGAGCAATAAGAAAAATAATCCACTTTACTACATGTTGCACTATCCAAAAACACACAAAAGAACCAAAAAACGCAAAAATGTTCATATGACGGCTTCAATACATATTTTCAGAATTGTCTGCTTCATTCAAATTTATTATAAGTGGCATTGTAATAGTGTAGGTCTGTATAGTATTGCATAACATAATTTTTTAAAGCAAATTTAATTCTTCGAAGTTTCAAATCAAAAGATGATGATTGGAATTGTAACAGTATAAAATAGATTTGGCCCATCTGCACTTCGAAATTAACAGATTTTCACAGCAAATTACTTGATGAGATCATAAAACTAGTGATATTTATGATAAAATTTCACAGGTTGATATTTGGATGTGTTGACTGATAGAACTCTTACCCATAGAGAGAAGGCCTGCTCCATACACAACATGCATGAACATGAATATGGTGGCGTGAATCTGAATCCCTGAGAAACATAAATAAAAATGAATTCCATCAACAATGGTAATGGGAAGTCACGTGAGAAACAAAGACGAATTTTATTAGTCTGTCAGTTAGTCAGTGAGTGCCTTTGATGCCAGCAAACGCTGAGATTTCTGTCTATCCAGGATTCCTGGCGAAAACTATTCAACACACTGGCTGCTTTTAAAGTATCGGGAGAATAGCAACGCAGTAAAACGGCCAGGCCGGTAATAGGTGCTGAGAACAGAGTGATATAGCTTTGTGATGGGCATTCGTGTTAGAAATTACACCTGTTCTCGAACATATACTGATATAACCCGGGTTCTATTTTATATTAGATCAAAATATATCTGTACTCTCATTAGATATCTCAAATTGATCCCTTATCGAATAGACCTATTCTTATGATGGATATGAACGTGTCAGTTTCCTCGTATTCACCTTCATTAGTGTTAATTAAACTTACTCATGCAATATTTGTCGTTAAGGTATGGTCCTAAGCGTCGACGAAAGGACCAGTAATTGGTTGTATTTTGCCAGCTTTCGTGAATAAGTTGACGAATGTGACTTCTGCTCATACGGCTGTGTATAGACTCGTCCTTCTTGGTACCAGCGTCTCCATCAATTTCCAAAGAATCGTCTGTACAATGCAAAAAGGGTAGAGGCATGGTATGGTGCAAAAGTAAGAATGGTTATATACGCATAACACATCTTTTTCTTAAGAAGCCCGTATAGTGTTCCGTTCTCTCCTCGTAGGGTTTTGTTGGTAAAGAAATCACGTAACATAAAATCTGGAATATTTAAACGAAAATGTGAAATCTGCGTCACTTATTCGTCAATCTGACTAAAACCACATCTAAATCAATTTTCCGGTATTGTGTGATCGCTCAAATTGCGTTCAATGATCTTAATCCCTGTTGAGGCTATGACAGGTCACTTAGTTGACATAGCTGAATGTTACCAAAAACCACCAGCTTGTTATTTAGATGAGGATAGCTCTGTGATTGGTCGTCCTGGACCAAGCAATGGACGCCGTGGGATTTGTCAGAGCTACTTATGTGCCTGCGCAATATGTTGGAGGTAATTTCACGTGGTTTTAATCAAGCAGTGTATTCCATACACGGAATTCGGTGCCAAGGTGTCAAGGCATTGGATCAATGGCCCTGTAGGTGCAAAACAAGAGGTGTCAAGTATAGGCATTATCGGATAGCAGCAAATTATGTCGAACGTCCACATTAATTAAGCACCTGACATCATATATCTATGATGCTGTTGGAGAGAGCTGAACCCACAGACATATCTCTCGCATGAAACAGTATACCTTACTGTGTGCATATGCCTTCTGGTGCTTAGTTTTTAACAGTTACAAAACAAAAAGGGGAAGATTGGGCACTCTTGGATACGTATGCATATATTTTTGAATTTGAAATGACTAAGGTACCATTACAATACCTGAGTAGAAATCTTTTTCCACAGAATCAGATCTCCGGTAAGAGGGTGGGAGTGGATATTCTAACAAATCCACGCCATCGAACAGTTCTTCAAAACTAGCCAGAGATGTAGGACTTCTTGCCAGTGCTCTGGGCGAGGTCACCCGTACCAGGGACACAACCCTTGGATACTCGACAGCCGCATCTGCTTCTTCTTCTTCTTCCTCATCTTCAGCCAGCAGAAAGCGTACCCCTTAAAATCAACAAAATAGAGCAAACATGTACTGTAACTTAAAGCCATGATATATTAAAGTTAGAGTAGTGTCCCTCAAACCAGAGATATTCTGGATGTCTATATTAAGGATGTATCTATGATAAAGGCCGGATATTACCATCGAAGCCCTAAAGCCCGTTGTAACGTGCAATGCACACGCCATTAAACAATAATACTGCAGGTTTATTTTTAATAAATTCCTCTGCCAGAAATCACAAAATGTCCTATAATGTGGCTATATTTTGGCACAAACTATTGGCACGTAGAATGAAATTTGATTTTTTATCGATTTGATAGGGATTCAATTTCGCCTGATTGAATGATCGGATAAGCCTTACATTCAATGAATTCGAACTCCATGTTAATATACTGTGTAAGACCTGGTCAGCTGTAAGTTGGAATATTACCGAAACAGACAGACCAGGCCAATTTCTCTTTTAAAGAGAATGCTACAAACACACGTTATATTAGATTTGACCGCAGTGTCAGTTTCAGGCTTAGAGTTATGGCTAGGCTAGGTTTAGGTAAACAGATATGCCTACTAATTATATAATATAAAAAAAATCCCTATCTTATGCAGATTCATTTCCATGCTGTGCTTTATGCACGCGCACATTAAATGTTTAAAATCACTACAAACTGTATACATGTAGATCTTTTGGACTACATATATATGACGTCTCATACCTTCCCCATTTTCTTGTGGCCATTGTATATATCAGGTTGGTACCTGGCATATAAAATTACCACAGCACGTCGTTGGTTAATATCAAGAAGCATATCAAGTCCTGACAAGTTTCGGAAGATACCTAAATCTCGAGTTGTTATCAGTAAACTTTAAGACACCTTGAGAGAGGTTAATTTTTACCATGAACATGTTGTGTACAACTATGTGATACAGTTGTAGCAAACAGGAAGCTCGTCTTTAGGTTGGTAGAAGAAAGCTAGGTTGTCCTCATTGAGGCTACATGACGAATTTCAGAGTAGTTTGATGTACAAGTATTTCTTTAATTAACCTATACCCCAGTACATGTTCAAACTATAGGCAAGGGTCTAGAACATGTTATGAAAATCTGGTTCATAAAAATGAAAGTTTTGCTTTGGTCAGCCCACTGTATTTGAAGAAAAAATCTGCATGTTTAATATGGTTCTAAGATTACCATGCAATCATAACTATTTTGTGACATACCCTCACCATGTTTTGCATTCGGCCCTAAATATGAAAGGGAAATTGTTCGGTGAGCACAGTTTGCTGTGAGGTTTTGCAATGCTTATTTCTGGTTTGCCCTGTAATTGTTAAAAAGGGCTAAATCGCCAGCTTTTAAGTGAAGTATCATTGAATACAGCGTTCAGCAAACAGTTTATTAATTAAACCCCTTATTGTTTCCATTTAGGAAATGATATGACACAACACGGTCAAGCACCATTCAAAATCGCATCCACACTGTACCTAAAGTTACGGTGGGTATAATAGACTTTTAGCTCATACTGATTAAGGTCTGCTGATTGACGTATTGATTTAGTCTATGTGTATATAGGAAATATATAGGAGAATTGTGGATCGAGTTGTTCCTCTAATGAGCTTAGCCACATGTGATCTTGATACGACTCCTATTCTATGATCACTAACAACATATCAAAGCTTTGTGTATCGACAATCCAAGTATACATGTATGTACATCTGATAATCAGACAGGCAGTCTGTTCAAATAATCTTCGTACTTTTTGTATACTGTTTCCCAGAGATCCGCTCGTTAACCAGCGATCGGCTTACAGTATAGAACATTTTGTTAGGTATGGCTACCAGAGACGGTCCTTCACAGGCATCTGATTGGACAAGGTCGTTCTTATGCTTTAGGCCCATACTTAACAAAATGTTCTATATGTACCAGCGTATAGGGTCAATATGTGCTATATTGTAAGCCGATCGCTTGTTATACGAGCGTACCCAGAGAGGACGTGGAAATGTATAAACAAACGTCATATATCAGGGAAGCTCGTCAGTTTTAACTGGTTCAAACAATATGTGACAAGCAGGGCAATTTGTACAAGCTGTATTGAAAAAAAAACATATTTTGGACAACCATCTTTCCTGGAATAGCTAACATTTGAGTTTTAGAGTTCATTACCCAGTTGTTCGATAAAACCCCGACT
>JAVFBW010171801.1:0-20549 GCA_034783835.1 Mopalia ciliata
CTAAAATACCATCAATCGATCAATCAGGTGAACATTTTCTTAACATAGATAGTGTTAAGATCATTCGTTTTTAGCGCGTTTACAATATTTAATGTTGGGCTGAACAAATGTCATACTATAATTCAAAGAATGATTCCTGTATCTACACAAAATTTACGTCACACCCTGGAAATGTATTATTTCGTATGTATTTATCACAGTTTGTTTGACTCTCTGGCTAAGGGCATTTTGTATGAACGGCAGCACAATTTACGCCATTTTAGCGAATATCATTACATTCAAAATGGCCCTGGTTCATGATCAAATGATATTGGTAATATGAAGCGTTCTGTGTTACAAAAGATAGGATCCTTTCTAGAACAGACGGCTTGTGTCTCATTGATGTACTTCTACACAGTCTTTTCCGATGTTACCTGTATATATTCAGTGCGTATATGCATCTCTGAATAGCATGGATCGTGTAGCCGACGAGCGTCAAAAGAAAGTACCAATACACACATGACTATTGGAACAAAGAGATGACCCCGTGTAGGACCCACAGATTCAGATTGTTTGTGTGTTGGGCTCGGGTTGAATGCCGCACTTGATGACTATCTTCTAGCTCCATGGTTGAAGAAAACCATCCTAGAGGTCACTGGCAAAACGCAATGTAAAGACATGACGAATTGATCCACTTCTTGTTGTCTGTTATTACAGAAGGAAGCCAGCTCCTGCACAACCGCCTACCCACACTCAGATTGGACACCGCTGATTGGCTAACATGATTTAAAAACTTGGGAGCCCCAAAAGCTATAAAATTGATCCTGTCCAAGTTTTTATTAGGTGTCGGTGTCGTGGTCGCAATACGAAGGGCACGCCATAAATATAAAGAATCCTTGCTTGCCGTGTACCATACGATGAAGGGAGACCCAGGAGAATGCCATGCTCCTGTCGATAAAGTATTGTAAACTAGTTAGCAAGGGAATGTGTTTGTCGTTGTGAGCTCGATTGAGCTTCAGAAAAGGTAGGACTTGTGCCGTTAATAGCCCCGTGACGGATCGCTTGTCTGTCCGATACGCTAATACAGGAAATGTCTATCAGCTTCTAGTCTAGACGGTGACAGGAAGCAATCTTTTTGTTAATATAAAAGGTTGACCTGTATCAGTGGCGAAAAAAACATCTTTATCAATACGTCTTTAATAGTCACTTAGAGAAGCCCGAATACATAGGACTCTCCAAGCAATTACTGCTGCTTCCTTCAATTTCGAATCGGGTCTGTTAGCTAGTTAGTTTTTCTTGAAAGAAACCACTACCTAACAAGGACGGAATAAACTGCTGAGTAATGATAGCTGTCTGGCAAAACTATACCCAATTAAATGACGACTTGCTTGTATCAAATACAATGCTTACGTTTCGGCTAGAAGTAAATCTTTGTTAAAGTTAATAGACCAACAGACGGTATAAAATGAAGTCATTACTAAATGAAAGAGAGGGAACGGTGTGCTACTTTTATAAGACTAGCCCTCGAACGACTTTGAAGCAACTCCATTGTCAGTTTGAATTCATTAGGGTGGTTTATGGTTCTGCGATAACGATCATAGCCAATATATAAAATCTGAACCAGTACAACATGCGTTTAGTAAAGATTTTTTTCTGTGAGGGAGCTCAAATCTTTGATAGGACATTTCTCACCACTACAATGTCACGAACTGTGCAGATTACCTTTGACTTTTCGACCATTGTTCTTTGACGGACAGACAAAAGCGAGCTCAAATCTTTGATATGGCATTTCTCGCCACTACAATGTCACGAACTGTGCAGAAAACCTTTGACTTTTCGACCATTGTTCTTTGAGGGACAGACAAAGGCAAGCTCAATTGTTTGATAAGTCATTTCCCTCCTCTACAATGTCACAAACAGTGCAATCTACCTTTGACTTTTCGAACATTTATTTACGTTTCATTGGTCTTAAATCCATTTTTCTTTCGGTTCTCCATAATACCGATGGACGCGACCTCTCGTCACTGAGTGATTGATTCGCGAGATATCGGTGTCACAAGAAGAACTGTTGTTCAGTGATCGATTGATTCACAAGATCTCGGGGTCACCAATACATTGATCCATGAGATCTATGAGCAATTATTAAACTGACCCAAACCATTCCTGCTCTCTTTTCATTGATCCGAGAGGTCTCTTTGTCACTATTACATTGATCTGAAAGATCTTTTCGATCACTATCGCACTGATACATGAGGTCGTTGTTTCACTTCCAGATTGATTTACCAGGTATCCTGCCCGTTTTTAGATTGATCCACAGCTAGTTAGCATAATAATTTATTGGGATATTTCCGAGTCACCAGACGACCTCCGCCATTTCCAGGGCAGTCCAATGGCTACCAACTTCTGTTAAAAGCCAGGAGGAAACATAGTGCTGATGGCACCCCAAAACGAAAAAATAGGCATTGATCCTTAGGAATGGATGTAAATAACTATATCTGGCATAGTATTGAACACGATATTAATAATGTGTAGTTTCGAAATAAAACATTTAATTTATTGGCATATTTGATAATTTGCCTACCTTTTTTATGTTTACTGCCAAATGTGCCATCTGATTTTAATTTGCCTCTAAATATAGAACCATAGTTAAAGTTCAAATCACACGGTAGTTGAAACAGCGCTGAATCTGACAACACTGATCAATCAATCAATCAATCAATCAATCTGTGTCACCATTGTGTTGACCAAGGATATATCTAGATAACTACCACGTTGGTTTATGAGATCTCTGTTGCCATTTTATTAATGTTTCGTGGTCACTATAAAAAAAAATGAAATACTAGATCTCTCAGTAACTAGTTCATTGATCTACGGGCCCACGGCCGTAATTTAGTGGTAGCGAGTGCGCTTCCTTAACTTAACCTGCTTCGATATACCGTTCACCGCCTGTTGACCATCAGGTACATGTTATATGAGCGAGTTACATGTTGTGGCTCCGGCAATCGCGGGGGTGGTTTTAACGATGTTTCCTCCTGGTTTTTCCGCCGAAGGCTGTGTACAGTGTGAAGTGGACCATCCGTCGTCATATAAGTGAAATACCCTTGAGTACGAAGTTAAACACCAAACATACAAACTAACATTGATCTACGAGAACTCTTGGTATCTCATAAATAGACTTTCGAATTTAACAACGTAAGACTACAAAAAAAAAAAAAAAAAAAAAACTTACGTGCATGTGTTTGTATAGGTCTGCTCTTCATTTGCTCTTCCGCTTATTAATTCAAAAGACAAGGAAAGTACTTGGGAATCGGCTTAAATTGTATAAAACAAATGTGTATTATTTTAATCTTATAAATAAAGACACATGTGCCTTTATTTCCTTTTGTTGCGATATTATATTTCAAGCCGGTAGGAATTTGTCACCATTACAATGTCTTCACTGTTTTAACCTTAGTTAACTTGCTTGCAAATACTTTATGTGTCATCCAATTTCCCATAAAAAAAGAAATGTATCCGTAAATTCCACTTCAAATACTAGATTTTATTACACCGAATTTCCCTCTTAAAAGTCGTATATAATGCATCGTGATACCATAACTCTGACAAGGATTTCTGGGTAATATGTTTAAATTACAATATTTGAGTTTCCAACTTCGAATGCAATCTCGGTTTTTGTGGAAGACATGTATATTGTCTTCCACAATTTCTGACAGATACGATGCAAGAATGCGCGGCCCTGGGGCCTAATTTCCAGGGCTATAAGAAAGTTGAGTGTTCGATGTATGTACATGTTAACGTTACTGGGAGGGGTGACGGCAGAAGGAGGGGAAGATGGCAGGGGGCTTCTCGTTCGAACCAATTGAGAACATATACTAATATTACAATACATACATAAACCGTCCGTGCCTTAAGAGTAAGTTAGTCTCAGTAGACATGAGAGAATACTCAAATTTGCGAGTGGTAAAATATTAATGTTTAGTATTTCCGACATATTGTCTCAACAGGGGTACTCTAATATATTGAGCGGAGCTGATACCGTCTCTCTAATCGCGTTAAAATTCCCATGGTACTAAATTTCTGACTTCTTTCCAAAAATCAGCAATTATTCAATTTGTCAAATATATGTAACCAGGTTAATCCATCCCTATGGAGTTGTTAATAAGCTGTGTGGATTGGCACAAATCTAGTCTCGTTAGGCACTGTTTATACTCCTATATACTACAGATGCTATATTCTTGAACATAGCGTTACCCGGATAGAATGCCCTCTCTCTGGAGCTTGAACGGGTGTTATTCGAGCTAATACGAAGAGCCAAACAAAGATATCACTTCGAAAAGGCGACAATTAAACGTCAATCCCAAAGCTCCTCCTTACAAAATATATTTTGTTAAACGGATAAAACATTACTGATTTATTAATTTATCCGATATTGGGCGAACAAGATTAAATCCCACTTACAGATCATTGTCCAGCTTTATTGTGGGAGGGAAAGTGGGTTGTAAATTAACCGAGAAAACCCACGACCTTCCGCTGGTTGCTGGTATACGAACCCACTCACGACCCGATTGGAATCGAACCCGCGACCCTAGAGGTAAGGGGAATATGTGAATCAGAAGCACACCGTTACTACAGCGTACACTTTAAACTACTCCGCCACTTATGGCACTTAAAATATCGGTGTAAACTACAATCTGCTCTTAGTCAATGTAAAGCTCGGTTTGTACCACCACAATCTGCTCTTAGTCAATATGAAGCTCGGTGTATCCCCCGCCCGCCCCCACCTATCTGCTCTTAGCCAATGTGAAGCTCGCTTTATACCCCAACAATCAGCTCTTAGCTGATGTGAAGCTTTGTGTATACCCCCACAATCTGCTCTTAGCCAATGAAGCTCGGTGTATACCCCCACAATATGCTCTTAGCCAATGTGAAGCTCGGTGTATACAACCACTACATGGTGTTAGCCAATGTGAAGCTCGGTGTATACAGCCACATCCTGCTCTTAGCCAAAGTGAAGCTCGGTGTATACAGCCACATCCTGTTCTTAGCCAAAGTGAAGCCCGGTGTATACAACCACGATATGACCTTCGCCAATGTGAATATCGGTGTATACACTATTAGTACAGCCTGCTCTTAGTCAATGTGAACCTTTGTGTATACCACGAGCTGCTCTTTGCAGATTCTAAATTAAGAAATGTGCTAAAATACGATTAGAAGTTATCAAACATGAATTATGAATCCGAGCGACTATCCACCATACTGTAGAGCGAATATACATCATGTTAAAGCTGGAGTCGTATATTTAATATCCACAATATGGTAGAAATAATATATTATTTATTGTGGGACAAATATCAACCCTAACTTAGAGCTGATATCCACCATGTCGTAGAGCAAAAACCCGCCATATCGCAGAACTAATGTCCTACCTATTGTGGAGCAAATATCCAACATGTCGTAGAATGAATAGCCCGTCATTGTAAACCAAATATCCGCCACAACCTAGAGCTGATATCCACTATATCGTAGAGCAAATATCCACTATATCCTAGGGCAAATATCCACCCTATTGTGGAGTAAATATCCAACCTATTTTGGGGCAAATATCCACCATAACGTAGATCAAATATCTACTATATCGTTTAACGAATATCCACCATAACGTAGAGCAAATATCCCCTATACCGTAAAACAAATATCCCCCCTATTGATAAGCATATATCCACAATATTTTTTAGCTAATATCTACTTCGTTTTTATAACAACCATTCGCCAAATTAAAAAGCGAATAACCACCAAATTTGTTAAACAACGTATTAAAAGGAAGGGTTGCGTTATGCACGAGAAGTTACCGTTTTTTAAATGCAAATCATGTCTAACGTTTCATGCTGTTGTTTTTAATATAACAATAGTTAGAAGACAATTTAAGTATTGTAAATTCGTGTTTAGTATTTGTTCATCAACTGATGTTGTTGATAAGTCACCGACCAACTGAATCGTTGTTTACAATGTAGCGTTGTAAGAATACATTTGAATAAAATTGTTTTTCTTCCCGTTGGCTGTTTGACCTTCTGGCTAATCAACTTTTCTTTTTTGCGTGGAACATTAACATTCCGCTTTTACCACCAATCGGTAAATCTGCATATATTGCCTTTACCAGACCCCTCCAAATGTAAATGTATCAATTACTGAGATTTAGCAGGTAGAGCAGAACACCAAATTGAATTTGACCTCAGAGGTCCGTGATAAAGAAATTATCCGTCAGTTGCTCTCTCTCTCATTTGCCATTTTCTGTTTCACTTTCGGACTCGGGAAGAAGATTGACTGTAACCATTTTACGGCAGCCGAGACGTACCCTAATTACCTGATGGGGCGGCCCTGGTCATCGGCTCAGTTAAACTACACTCCCCATGGCACATTGCCTGTCAGCATTCATACAATTAGCCTCCGCTGAAGCTCTCCAGGACACAGCTAGGTAGGAAACGAAACTCTATGATAAACGTTGATGGAGCGTGAATATGTTAATAGTCGCCATTCGGGTTGATCAATAGACCATTATCAAAGCATTATAGCCCCTGGACGACTCTTCAATTATGTAAGCCTGCAAACAAAATTCAGATGAAACTGTCTTCTAGTGGGGGAATCTGTCAACTCTGTGAGCTCATACCCTACATCTCTCAAGCTTATCAATGATACTCAGAACATACAACATGAATTTTTCATAAATATTCGTATTGCTAGCAGCGGTATTTATGGCCACATGTTTACGTGACATTCAGCTATCATGTTTACCATGCAGTCGTGTTGCGTAGATTGCTCATAATGGAGGATAAAGGAACAATTATTATTTAACTGTAATTGTAAGTTTGGCCATTTCCTTGTTGAATCATCTTCGCTAGCCAAAATTTTATTCCGAGCTACTCTCAGTTTCCACGCTTGGTTATTCAGCGACGCCGTTCATTGGCTGCCTCAGAAGTCGTAGCGGCCAATCAAAAGGCGCGACACGGACACTCTCGGTTAATCAGTTGTTCCGTTCGAGAGCGTCTGACTTCACATTTTTTTTTTATCGCTATACTAAACAGATAACGCAGCTGTAAAATTCAGGTTGGGAGTGCACGGTCTGCCAGAAGCCGTAATGGCGGGTAGCTTAGAATAAAAAAAAAACACTTGGCTAGTGAAGATGTTGGTGAATATAACGAAGGCTCTGTAGATTATGCCTATGTTTTTAACATACATTCTGACTAAAGTTTCACCTATCGTAGTCAAACTTTCAATGCCTATATATTTATTTTTTGTTCTCAGATATTTCATGTTCTGAGCTATGTGCCAATACTATATAGCCTATGAAGTGTGTGAATTAGATTAAAAGGTTCCTTGAAATGATAGGAGTATCTCTGACACGCCGAGTGTTTTGAACATTTTTTTCTTAATAAATTGAAAATTCTCAACTTTCACTTAAAGCAGTAAATTACGATTTTTGGGGGGAATGTTAAGGCCGTATAACCTCATATACTAGTGCCTTCATTGGTGCATATGAGGGAGCTGGGTTACAGTATCAACTGTCCAACACAGCAATGATATAGTGCGTCTCTGAAGAAATGTGGAAAGCATATACACCGCATCTGGCGAGAATTAGAAGGAAAGCAGGATCAGATGTTCCGGCTAAACATACCAAAGTGAGGCTTGGAACTTAAACCTTGAATAATGCACACGCCTTGATCTGTAGATACATTCACTTGCTACATTCTTAGAAGCATTGGACTGACACTACCTGTTCTACTTATAGAAGTAAATACAAGTGCGATCAAAATAAATGTGTTTGACATGTGTTGTTTCCTCACTCTGATTAAAGATTTATATTAACAACACCGGGAAAATTGAAAAAAGAAATATCCTATCACTGAGTAATAAAAAAAAACACCTTCTCGGTAAGCAAATGGTTATATGTAATATATCCACATGTTCATGGTAATATATCCACATGTTCATGGTAATATATCCACATGTTCATGGTAATATATCCACATGTTCATGGTAATGTATCCATATGTTCATGGTTATATATCCACATGTTCATGGTAATATATCCACATGATAATGGTGAAATATCCTCAAGTGGATGACAGTATACTTCCTTATTTATGGTAATATATCCACATATTAAATATAAAAAAAACTCATAATAGTTTGATCGATAAAATTGAAGGTTGAGTCAAAATGAGCTGACTATCATTCGTGGGAGGTGCTTCTATACGGAACATTATTTGCTTATCGGATGTAGCTAATAATAGTTTATTATTTGGTCAAAGTATTAGTACACAAAAGATTTATACGGCTACAAAGTTATAGCATGAACTCTTTGGAATTAGATATATTTTGTATCATTTAAGTAGATAAAAAAAACTTTCCTCAACATCTTCTTACCTTCCAATTCAAATATATTTTGGCGTACACCCGGAAACAGAAGTCTAGTTGAGGCTGTATAGTTATACTATAGGAGTGATGTTAGTGTGTGGACTCGACGGTCCAATCCAATTAATATATCAATACTTATTCTGGTACTTTTCTATTTGTCCCCACTTAACTTCATTACCCACAAATAGTCTGATCAGATAGCTATGTACACCACGTCTGAGGGAGGCAATTCCGATTAAACCAGAAGATCTCTATTAATACAGTTGATTTTCACCCCATGTAAGGATTCCTAGTGTATGCGAGAAATGACGGAGAGGTGATACGACAACTGTTTGTATCACGAGACGTATCCGGTTAACCCTTATTTTATTATGGACAGATTCTGTGACGGGAAATGTCAATAAAAGTATCGGATTTAACGCTAAAATTAACTTATCTTTTCATAATTTAATGCATTATGCCTTTTTTTGTATTTGGGGTTTAATGGAACTATGTAACAGATGCGTGCTTATCAGATTGCGTGCAGGGAACGCATGGTTATTAACTGTGAAACAAAGCGCTGTCAACTAGCTGTTAAATCCTTTTGAGTGTCAGATCATTATTAACACCCAGCAGCATATGCTAGCTACACATTCTAGCTAAGTTAAAGCTTCGAATTATGAGTCATGTATTGATTGATTGGTGTTTAGCGCCACGCTTAAGAGTATTTCACTTATATGGAGGCGGTGTACTTCCAAAGAGTGAACAGCATCATTTTTTTTTATATACAAAGGCTCTGTTGAAAGATTAATGTTACTCCGAAGTTGACCGCAGAAATATACTTAAATGAGACTGTCCTTAGATGGGGAGCAACTGCTAATAACCTATGATAATAAATGGTTACTGACGATGTTGATGTGGAAAACGTTTAGTGTCTGGTTCAGAAAGACAAGACAGAATAAGAGTAACTAGTATTGTGTCTGGTTCAGGAAGACAAGACAGAATAAGAGTGATTTCAGAAAGACAAGACAGACTAATAGAAAGAACTATTTAGGTTTCTGATTCAGTTAGGCAATACAGCATGGGAGTATCTGCTATTTATCTACTTTAGCAAGGCAAGACAGAATATATGTAACCACTATTCAGGTGTCTGGTCCAGAAAGACAAGACAGAATAAGAGTAACCACTATTATGTCTAGTTCGTCAATACAAAACAGAATATGAGTGGCTACTACTAGTATTGTTTCTGATTCAGAAAGACAAGACAGGATAAAAGTAACTACTATGTTTGCTTAACTGAATAAAACACATTTATTATCACAATCAAAGCCATGATGCCCAGGACCTAGTTACTATAGATCTGTCAGCGGGACGTATTCCGGAGTCATCGCTCAGGACAGTGTATCATAAAGCAATTGATTCTGTACCATTAATTCCGGCAGCTCTGGTCGTTCGATCACGGACATTGCTGCAGCAGCGCTTTGATATGTAGAGTGGTAATCTGATGTTATGCTTACTGCTGGCATATCTTGTGGAGTCCGGTCATTGTTGAATGGTGGTAGGAAAATAGGTCAGAAATAACTCCAATAAATACCAAAGTAACACCCACATTTCTCAGATGTCAAAACTGGCATCAACTGATGTGCATATACCATACATATCCTCCGCTTTCCGACCACACCATATACCGTCTAATCACATCACATACCTTGTAATCACGTCACATAGCTTCTGATCGCATCACATACCTTCTAATAACGCCACATAGTTTATGATTACGTCACATAGCTTCCGATCACATCATATATGATAGCTTCTGATCGCATTACATACCTTCTGATCACGTCACATACCTTCTAATCGCATCACACATACCTTCTGATCACCTTACATACATGTACCTTCTGATCGCATCACATACCTTCTGATCAGTACACATACTTTCTAGTTACATCGTACATCTTCTGACCGCATCACACATCTTCTGGCCACATCTCATACCTTCTGACCACATCACATACTTTCTGATCACATCACACACTTTCTAGTTAATCACATATTTCCTGATCGCATCGTATACCCTCTGATCATATCACATTTCCTCCTTATTCAGCATGATGCATCCGATAATGCCACATCTTCTTATGTAGTCCATAAATGGCATGTATATTGAACGTGTTTAAGATGACATTTTGGTTAATAGCAATCGTTCATAGTATTCTAAAATTCTAAAACTCTTTGGGATTCCTGGAAATTACAGATCTGTGTTCATAGTGCATCTCCATATATTAGGACTTATATTCAAAGTAAATATTTAAACTAGACACTAATCTGTGAAATGTTTCTTCTTATATTACGGGTTAAACTGGATAGCTATGTAAATCAATTTTGGTTTTGCTGCCTTTTGTAATGGCCGAGTTGCTTGAGTATCCACTGGTTTTAATCGCTAACAAAGCTACAGCTGTAAGGAGATTTCAGCGGCTTCCCATCTCCAGTGGAGGATATGCGAGATTATTTCCGATTATTCCATCCTTTGTTCTTCTTATTCCTTTTATGGCAATCTTATCTGGCGTTGTCATAGTGATTTTCAGAGAATTTAATATGTAAAAAGGTGATATTATATTGTATTCAAAATCTAGACTAGTGGGCATTGTTTAAGACGTCTCCAGCTGGGGGTTGGAGCGTATTGATTGTTCAGCCGAATAGGGATGCGCTTGTTTAATATCGCATGGACAAACGTATCTATTGCAATGGCTTTGCTGTTATTGCTAAGCTTCGATCAGTCTTTTGACAGGAAATCGTCACATATTATATAGCTGTATGATTCCTCCGGATCCGATGCATCTCGGTTGGATGAATTACGCTGCACCCAAGTTTACCTATTATGCTTAGGGACAGATACGATTTCAATTATTGCTATGTAACAATGGCATCGCCTTACTCATTACTTGTTAGGTATAAATATACTGACATCCAACACATACTCTGTGTTTTACTTGTCTTTTAAAATGGGTTAATTTTTACGGAATATCACTGACATATAACTATGTGTTGTACAGAATATCACTGGCGTATAACTATTTGTGATACAGAATATCACTGACATATAACTATTTGTTGTACAGAATATCACTGGCGTATAACTATTTGTGATACAGAATATCACTGGCCTATAAATATTTGTGATACAGAATATCACTGGCGTATAACTATTTATAATACAGAATACCACTGGTTTATAACTATTTGTGATACAGAATATTGCCAGCGTATAAGTGTTTGTGATACAGAATATCACTGGCGTATAACTATTTGTGATACAGATTACCACTGGGGTATAACTATTTATGATACAGAATACCACTGGTTAATAACTATTTATGATACAGAAGACCACTGGCGTATAACTATTTATGATACAGAATATTACCAGCGTATAAGTGTTTGTGATACAGAATATCACTGGCGTATAACTATTTGTGATACAGAATATCACTGGCGTATAACTATTTATGTACAGAATACCACTGGCGTATAACTATTTATGATACAGAATATCATTGGCGTATAACTATTTATGATACAGAATATCATTGGCGTATAACTATTTATGATACAGAATACCACCGGTTTATAACTATTTGTGATACAGAATATAACCATATATAAGAATATATCATACAAAATATCACTAGCGTATAAATATTGATGATACGCCATTTTACCAGCATATTAATACATCATACAGAATAACTCAAGGCGTAAAAATGTCAAACGAAATAGCGTAAAACTAATTATGGCACATTATTTCCCCATAGTGTAGCAATTAATGAAATAGAATATCACCGATGTATAACTACTACTTGTACGAAATATCACTGGCGTAAATCTATTTATCATACAGAGTATCACCAACGTAAAACTATATATCATACATAACATCACGGGCGTATAACAATTAATCATACACAACCTAGAAAGGGAGTTGGGTCAAATCGCCTAGACCTCTTCTAGTCCCAATGATTTTCATTTCACGCTTGTCAAACACTACTGATGGAAAATGTCTGCCAATTTCTCATATCTATGCTTTGTTGGACTGGGAACTGACTGTGCTTGTGTAAGGGCTTTAATATCTGTCATGTCAACGGACTATGTATTGCTTGCTGTTCTAGTGAGAAAAAAAAACGGAAAAACTTCTCGGGGCTGTAAATTAATAAGGGATGAAATCACATGCCACAGCATCAAGATCACCATCCGTAAGATTTCAAACTCACCTGATGTATATGGATTGATGAACGCAATGCCAGGCGGATTTGGAATTTCAATCGTATTGGCAGCTTGTGATGATGAAAAACACCGGAAGTTGATACTACAGTAGTAGAAGTAGTTAATGTTATGATAAACGAGCATGACGTTTCTGATATATATAATAAACTGCCAAGTGATCATTAAGGTGCAACATTGACTTTATTTAGATTTATGGGTAAAACATCCCTTGACGCTAAAGATAACACGTTAGCTGATTGTCTTGTAGATGACAAGTAACGCGAGAAAGTGCGTGAAAAGGCAATTGTGCTCATTCCTTAAGGGGCACTTCTGGTTTTATTATCGTTTATGCTAGGCAAAACAGCACGTAACCGTTGACAAGTAACGCGAGAAAGTATGAGAAATGTCAATCAGAACAAAAAAAGAACAAAATCTGCATGTATTTTGTTCTCATATTTATTATAAGAGACTTCTGAAGGTTGTTTAATCCGCGACCGTGGCTAACGTCTTAGCGACTGCGCTTGCTGATCCTACGGCGACCTACTGTTCGCTGAACCATCACGTTAATGAGTGAGTAAGACAATATGATTCCGGCATTCCCGGGAGTGTTTTCCTCCCGATAATTTACCGTTATTAGACAAGAGACAGTTTGAAGTTGGCAATCAGTCGTCATTCTAGGGAAATATCCTTGAATACGACGTTAAACTGCAATCAACCAAAAACAAACTGATGTTTTTTCATGAAATGTTTCTGAGGATTACGTGGATTATGTCGGTCTCATGTGGTCCAACCAAAGTCTTTCGCCAAGAGACCTGCATCTAGAAAATATCAAGAGAAAAGAGACTTACAATTGCTGTTTACACTTTAATTTATGACGTCTCTGGTTTATTCCCGTTACCTCAAAACCGTTTCTTGAATAATGGCAAGTCTTACGAGGGACTCGTAGCAGGCAAACACTCCAGTACCAACGATATTCCAAATAATTGATTAATTTTAATATCGTAGCCGGGAGCCAGATTAAAATAAACTTAGACAATCTTTCCATAAGTGACCTTTCATAAATGACAAAAATGACAAAAATAACGAATCGTGAAGGACATTGTTGATTGGTGGTTTCCACAACATCCTGAAATTCAATTAAATGAGTAAGTACCTGCTTCTGTTCTTATTTGATTGATATACAACTATACACATGTAAGTAATGATGGCTTCTTAATGCAGGTTTCAACTCTGCCGCTATAGTGTCCATGGAACGATACTAGATTGGACGTTAAAAGGTTCTGTATTAGTCCCCTGTGGCCATCGCAAGGTAGACTGAAACTGTTCACTCATCGCTGTTTGTTTAAATCACTAACTCAACATTAGTGGACAAAAGCTTTTGTTCGAATTTTGATTAGAAAGTCACTTGGCGGTCCTATATGATCAGGACATAATAGCCTGGCTGTGTTTGTGATCGACGCACCTAGCCTGGGTAAATAGAGGATATTTAGAAATAATCATTGCCATTGTGTGTGTGTTGGTGTTCCATTCCCGGGTTTCAGTAGACGAGCACAAAGCAACGTTATGCTCCCCTTCGATAATGAATACAGAATCAGTATTACGAACAAAACAAATTTACCTCGGAGTCTTTTATCAAACCTCGGCTTCGCTAATTGTTACAGATCTTCGTCTTTATTTTTAACAGACTGAAACAAATATATGTCGAAGCTTCCGATCCAGGTTTGACCGAATTTAAAACAAAAACTTCTAAAACGTAGAAATGATTGCGTCAAAAACAAAGATTGTATTTGTTAGGGTTTGCGTTTGGGCAGATTTTAATTGGGAGTTTGGTCAATTTACCTGGCTTATTTATTACCTGACTCCGTCAACTCTCATCCTACGGGGAACATGTTTGGGAGTGTTTCTATCCCTGGGTTATTTAATGGCACGTTTATCTACATTCAGAGGCTATAACCTTTGGTTTATTTTTCTTTCATGGTCACACGCTTAGCTAATTCAGTCAAGACGATTGGATCTTACGTGTAGCTATAGCCTGTCCTCCGAGACAGATCAATACGAGACTTATTTGGTCTTTACTTAACGCATTGAATCCTCGCTACAAAAACCTTCATTGTCGGTCTGCTTGGGGTTTTAAAGCATATAGTGTAGCCTACCAGGAGTGTTTTTCCTTTTAACTTTCTCTGTATTTTATTGACAAACATGAGTTGCTTTCCGTATCATGGCAGGGTAAGAAGGGATATTTGGTAATACAAGTAGCTGTAGAATCACAAATCGTATATGACATAGACACAGTAGGTGAACATGGTAAATCAGGATTGTACTAAAATATAATTACAATTGTAAAGCCAACTATATCAATACAAGCGGAAAAGCGGTATATCATAAGCTCTTTTGAACTTGGTCCGAAAGGTAAAGGATATAAATTATCCGAGTGTCCATCTCGAATTGATTTTCTCCGTCTACATAGCGATGAAACCTACTTTATGTTTCAACTCATCTCTCCCAGGGGAGATGGAGAGAGGGTAAACTTAATTACCCCGTTTGCGATGCTTGCCACGAGTCACCAAAGAGCATCGGAGAGTGTAGAAATGAGACAAATGAAAGGAGAAAATTAATAGCCCTACCGTCTTTCTAGACAGCGTTTAAATAGAAGTTTGATACTGATTATTCGAGCTATAGAATCATTCCAGAAACATTGCCTATCTTCTTTGTGACGTTGGCCTTAAATTAGGCGATTCTTAACCACGAGAGAAGACCTAATTCAGAAGGATGACTGATACGATTTCTACAACTAAGAGAATTAAACATCGCTTTGCCTAATCATCCCCAGTTCACCACGGTTTATCAACAAGATGCAAACACCTCTAACAAAGTTAAGACTCAACCAGACGAAGTATATTGGAATCAATGCGAAAATTTGTTTCCCAAATGAAAGGCTGGACTCTGCATAGCTGATTTCCCCAAGCGTAAGCTGGTCTCTGCCTTCTGCCTTAGTCAAGATTTGTCTATTCCCATTCATCGGGATAGTTGTCCGGATACAGTTGGTGCTCAGTAAAAATAGTGTTTTGTGTATGTGTTTGTATTTGGTTTTATCCACAATAATTATTTATATTGACCGGCGACTGGTAATAGAAGAACTATGTAAATATTTATATTCTTGTCCCTGGTTTTATCGTAGTATTCGAGTTACAAATCTGAAGGTGTAAATTAAAATGTGTATTAGTTAAAGCTACAATGTCTTGTTTGAAAAAGCAAAAAACAAAACCACAAAGATGTTGATAAAGATACGTTATTGAATAATCTTATTTTACCTAGTCTTAATTAGTTGCATGCATCAACTTGCTTTTAATTATTTTATCATCATTTTTGAAAGACATACTCATACGGGAATAAATGTCTCTGTTTTAATGTGTTTACCGTATTCACATGAGTCACAGTCGAGATCAACACCCAGCTCACTGGTTCATTACAGATTTATTATATGCGCACATTTTGGGCTAGGATAAAATCAATTGGCTTCCAGTTACACTGTGCCGAGGTCAGAATATTGACCTAACTTCAGAGTAGACAGTCATCTCTGTAATTCTTGACAGGCTGATAACATAGTCCCTAAGGCAGTCAACAGTCACGCATTGGTCAACAGACAGGGATTTCATACGGGCCAAAAGTACGACATATTTTTATTGACACACAATACGGTTGATGTTTTACTTACTTTGTCTGGGTATCTTATTTAACTCATCCGTCAGTTTGAGAGTTTGGTGCACGATTGGCTTTCTCGCAGTTTCTCGCGTTATTACTCTGTATCAGCAACGTGTTATCTTCAACGTCACGTGATGTTTTACCTAGAATAAATTATAATGAGGCCAATGGTTCACCTTAATTGAACTGTTGCTGACTCCAGTCACTGGCAACAAATAACGGCATAACAACTAGATAGGTCAACCTGCTAGACACAAAACAGACACAAAACATGTCGGCTTTGTGTTGCGCTAATCTCCGTGGGCATCAGGGACCTCCCTTCATCCTCCCATCTGTACGTTTGCCGAAAGTGGGAATAGGATTCAAAACGGTAGTCACTTTTGGTGTCTTACTTAACATATTGTCGTAAATTCCCATCTGTTGGTCATAGACAATTTGTCTCTGACCAACATATGGGAATAAACGCCCTTGAGTGAGGTGCCATATTTAAAAAGGTGATATTGCCCAGGCGAATACAAACTCGCTTATAATTTCTGTCGTATCGAGACCAAAGCTTTCCTATAGTAATGTTGAGTAGACGGCAGACCATATAGCGACCAAATAAAGTGTTATGGTGGCCTCAAGGGAAACAGGAAGAGTGCTTTAAGAAGATTTATTTATTTTATTTCTTTATTTATCCGACTAAACAGTAATGGCCATCGATGTACGCATATTAGCTGTGAACTATCATAAACGTTTCACCAAAGCAACAAAACTAAATGGTAAATTTCACAAAAGGCTGACGGATTTGAAGACAAACACTATACACCACTGGAGTAGCAAGTTAAGTTCAGTTTATTTGAATATACTTTATTAAGTTTCAAAATCCGCCTTTCCGGTGTGGTGTTTTTAAATATAGATAGATATTGGTAAGGCTAACCAGAACAGGCGGTTTCCATCTGATGCATGTATATGTGGTTTTAACTAAATTAAATAAAGGACAGCATTATATTTCTACGTTCATTTTAACATTGGTACTGTAAAATCCAGACGATGTCTGGCAGCAATATGACACTACATAAGTTACGCGACTCCTAATACAGAATATAGACAAGAATATGATAAGATATGTCGAGTACATGTATATCGTGTAAAGTGGAAGTCATCATTGTGGGTTTCTGATGAATTTTCTCCTAGTTGATGAGTGTGTTTGGTAAACAATACTGTCAATCTTGTCAAAGGCTTTGTAGAATTCCACCTGCCTCTTTCTGATTCCAAGCTAAACCCGCACAGCAGGAAAACTCATCACACTTTCTATTAGATACCCTAGTGCAAATCGGCCGTCTGCTTTACTGAATTGACTCGATATTCTGACGGCCGGAAATTTGATGCCAATTTTACCGCCCTGGAAAACAAGTTGTTCATTGGGTCGGCACAAGGACCACAGCGTGTCATTGCAATTGTCGATGTTATACCAGAATGCGGATAACCATTTCAAAGCAGTGGGTTGTTTAATACCCTCTGCATGGAGTCAGAACAATCATGATTCTTTTTTTAACAAAATAATTTAACGATGCGAGAAAAATCAATATACAAAAGTTTTGTTACAAGTTATTGTTGTGTTATCTATATAAATCGTCTGTAACGCTAGTTTTTGTTTTAATAAAAGCTAGCGATGGTTGACAGGTATCCGGCATATGGAATACACTGTACTGACATAGAAAGCAGTCAAATCATCCGGGTATAGCAATGAACGACGTGAATAAGGATTGACGATATAGTTAAGCGCGTCTATTGGGCATTAATTGCAGTTAGGCAAAGACCCTTTCGTATAACCATACCCCTTGATTCGTCTTTTAGAAATGTATGGAAGAGTGTATGTAGCATTTGAGAAACGATTGCGGTAACTCCAGCTTAACACCTGCCATTAAGGTGTATATGTAGAGGATTGGGACAGGTGCTGTCTTCACAAGCTCTTGTTTTTACAACAACAAAGCAAGTTTGTGATAGGCTGGCGCTCCTTCTTCAAAAAACTATCTTTAGACACACTCGTGAAATGGGCTATATTAGTTACAGCTTAACACAATAATAGAACTGCTTTATTACATTGCTAGAATAAACTATAAATATATACAGTTTTGTATAAACTTGATGATACTATTTTTTTGCATTGCAAAGAGAATGCGGCAAATATGCTACCGATTCTGCATTACCCTTTTTTCTACGTTAACACCCAAAAGATAGGGTTTGCATATTTTACCATTAATAAACGATTCTGCGTGATAAGAGTCGAAATGTTTTACATATTCCAAAAAAAACGGCCACAGTAATTGTCATAAAAAAAACACAGTAAAATTTGTGTTTGACTACTGTTTGAGAAGCTAACAGTGTTCACATAAGGGATTCTCGGTGTTTAACGTGGGACGTGGGTTGCTCGCATCACACGCATCTGCTTCCAGAAAGATGATAATGAATCTCTGAACTCGGAAGAGAATTCAGCAAAAACTAACTGAACGGTGCTATCTTTTTGATTAGTAAAACAGACACGCGCTCAGTTCTGGGAAAAGTGTTAACTTACGCATGATGATTAGAGTTTTAATTAAACTGTGCGAGCCAGTGCTGACTGTACTGCCATGTTGTCAGCTCTGATCAGGGGATCGCCCTCCCCAAGATCATACTACAACCAGTCCCAACTGACAACATACAAACTAGCTTTTCAACAGTTACATTTCTTGACAGCTGACTCTGAAGATTTCTGATAAGCCACAAAATATGAATCTTATCAAAACAGCTGGAATTCTTTTCATTCCGGCTTTTCCTCGGTTAAACGTACATCCCCACACACCTATATTGTAGATCCGTTCGCATATCTGCTTAACCAGATGTGAACGACTAAGAGGTACCTGTATATCTAACTACACAACTTCTCCGACATTGCCCCGAGAAACATTTAAGTCGTTCAATTGGCATTCTTGGATTGAGGTTAGAAGGAACCTACACTCATAATGGCTCATTGGGAGTATTTTTAAAAAGAGAGTGATTTCAAATGGAACCATTAATACAAAAACGCTTCTTTGATATAATAAGATAGGGTGAAATACATGGAACTGTGGGTGTTTCATCTAGAATCGAGAGGTCTCATCACAGCCATAACTGAAGATCCGTCAAAGGGTTCATTAGAGCCATATTTTAACGGGGTGTACAGTAAACGGTTATTTAATAACGGGATCCGTTAACATTAATGAAATATCGTACCTACGACATTCGGACTACATTAACCTGGAAAATATACAACGATACCATAACATCAAAAGTTTTCTCTCATATATAGTGGATATTATACCACTGACAATACTGCTTTGTTATACCGAAACACGTGAGGGCAATTTATTTGCTTTGAATGGAACCCTTTACAACTTCATGACTAGGACATACGGGTTTTCGCACAATGATATGGACTGTATTGATTATTTTAAAGTTTGCTTTTGTGTAGATTCAATATTTATCAAGATTCCTGTCGCAGTAGGACAGTTTGATCTTCAGATGTATACAAAGGTTACATGTTTTGTTAGTCTGAGATACTCCACGGAACGTCTATGCAAATATCCTATACCTAATAGAAAGACATTGATTTTAGAATGGCTCAAAACGTTCGGAGTTTTGTTTCAGCGGACGAAGGTTAGATGAGCGGTTATTTAGCTAAGCGTAGATCTACGGATGTTCCCAGCACTCGGTAATTTAACTGTGACGTTTGTTTGTTTGTACAATCGTTTAAATATAAATCCAACTGTGTTGTATTAGCGCTGCACTGAACATAATTAATCTTGGTTTCAAGATAATATATTTTATTGGATATGAAAAATAGTTTTTCGAAATAACACTACTTGTGTGTATTATGTTAAACTTTGCAGTGGAACTACAGAATATGAAAACGATCGTTCGGCTTTTTTTACATTATTCGTTTCTTATAACGAATACCATTCAATGTAAACTAATAATATTAGTTAATTAAGTGAGTAGTCGTACAGTTTATTTCCGCGCATATTACAGGAAAGAGGGAATATCTCTTTTGATATCTTATCAACTCACATGAATGTATACTCTTAGAAATAACGGTTATTTGATGGTTCTTATGATTGATTGTTTGTTGGATTGGTGTTTAACGTCGTACTCAAGGGTATTTCACTTATATGACGACGGATTTCCCACTTCGCACTGTTCCTTGTTATATT
>JAVFBW010171813.1:0-11106 GCA_034783835.1 Mopalia ciliata
GAATATCCCCTTGGGATCAGGGCCTTAAAGGCAACAGAACAGGCCTGATTGAAGGTTGCTAGAGTGCTAGAATTTCTGTGAAACCGAATTACTTGTGATTTAACAATTCCCTTGAAGGTATGGGGAGGATGAAATGATATATATATCGGCTTCATTATGTTTTGCCTCAAGCCGTTTGTTGTAACAACGGATGATTTCATTGGCGCTGGATTTGGGGGTAAGAACCTCAGATGGGAATAGATTATTTGCCTTTAGTCGACCCCAACTATTTAAAGGCTGATTTTTCACACTCTCCAGATTTTTGTTTGACGCGATTGAGATCTAACGCAAACGCATTACTTACAGTGTTCAATTAGGTCAAGCTTACTGGGATTCACGAAAGGTCAACGCTTCAGTTGTCCAATAAAAACACAGATTACACAGGGCTGTGGTACACACCGAATTCAGTAAAAACAAGCCAAATTCGTCCGATTTTTTTCCGTGTTGATGTTGTAAGTCACGTGTAGCAAAAAGGCAAATGATAATGCCACAGTGGGCACTTTGGAGTCATTATTTCAATGGTGTTTGTTTATAGTGCAGCGTATTCGTTTGTCCTGTTAAAATATGCAGTCGATGAACTCCGAAAGATGGGAAGAAAAGGAGAAGTGGACAATCCATTTAAGTGAAATACCCCTGAGTACGACATTTAACCCCAGTGGAACAACACAAATGTGTCTCTTTTTATGTCGAATGAAAATGTGCTCTGGATACAAGTTTGTTATAACATTTTATCCATATTTTCTTTCTTTTCTTGTTTTGCAATATTTCAACCAAAAAAATTACAATTTTTTTTGTTCAAAGTATTTCATGAAGAATTGATAGCCAAAGTGTTAAATCTTTCACCTACGGAATAATGTGTCTTGTCTAGCCTAACGAGATTCTTTGTCGACACAAACTAATTTTTTAAAACCATCATAAACAGAGTGTGATTTATGGATACGAATTGGCTTTTCGTTCAAATGTTTTTTTGTGATTCAGTATTGCTACTCGACCTTCCAGTTCAATCGATAGAAAGTATATTTTATTGAATTCAACCCAATTGGACAATGAAACTGTTTTTGATTAGATTTAAGTCTGAAAGTCTTTTGAAATGCTTTCAATTTGAAGACAAGCTGCCCAATAAAACCCGATAGATGTATAACTATATATAACCCACACAAACATAAAGTTCTACATTCTGAAGTTTTACGTCGCCGGCTTGATTAAACAGTAGCCCTGGGAATATTGAATTTCGCAGTCTATTCGCGATAGTGACGTTCACATTTAGCATTGTTACGTTTGCTTTCGGAATAAAAAGCGTCAAGTAGATTTTATTAAGTGAAGATTAGTGATATTGATTTGTTAAGGGATATTTTCTTAGCCAACTTGTGACATATTTTTACATTGACAGACACAGTGAAATAGAGGAGAAATTCAATTTTACAATACTACAAAATTGTTCTGCTTGTTTTAAAATCTCTGATCTAGTAAATGATATACAATTTTTGAATGCGTCTAAGGGACGATGAACTTTTTTATCGTTTGTAGTGATTCACTTTTGTTTTTTTAATTTGAATGGATTTTATGCTTATGTAAATTTAATATTTATCAACGAATGATATTGTCATTGGTTATGTAATCTGTAATTTCCATCCATGTCCCAAAATGCATTCTCTGCCGATTCGTATCCAATCAGAAAAATTTGGCTCTATTTAACTTATAAATTCACCTTTGGATACACTCATGCTTTTTGTTATAAAAAGTGTGTTTTAGATAAATGTTTGTTATAACGGTCCACACAATTCTACCTTTGTATTTGAGTTTCTATAGGTTATGTTGCTCAACAATATTGTATTGCGACCATAGTAGTTTTATTAAAAAAAACTGCTTTCAAATTGTTCACGCTTGCAAAACTGTTTCCATTCTCTAGTCTGGTGATTTTCTTTGTGGATCATAATGAATACTTTATTTAAAAATCCCCGCTAACACAGTTTGATTTACGGATAGGAGAAAGCTTTTGCTTCAAAGAGTTTAACACCTTTTCGTGATTTAGTATTGCTGCTTGACCTTCCAGTTCAATCGATAGGAAATGGCTTTAATTAAAATCCTTTCACTTTGACCTACGTAAATGATGTAACAGTTGACAATAGGGCCGTTTTGAGATCGTCGATCAGTATTTGGAGAACATAAAGTCACTTTGACAGCTCTGATCCAACGCATGGCTTCAAACTGACCTCCGACGATCTGACTAAGGGCAGTTTGTTTATAGAGTAGCAATGCTCTCTTAACCCTGGAGGAAAATTTACTTACCAACACTATGGAAACGCTTCCCAGCTTTGTTGTGTTAATGTCAATTATTGCTGGAATACACTGCCGTCATATAAGTGAAATACCCTTAAGCACGGCGTAAAACACCAATCTCAAGCAATCCATCAAACAATCAATCAATCAAAACTGACAAACGTCGATCTGTTTTGCTGTCTCGTTATTGTCCTGTCTTGTTATCGATAGCTGCTGATGTCGTACAAGGGGGTTTTCCGTTAGCCGTGGGCTGGTATAGCGTCGTATGAGTGAAATAACCCTAAGTACGGCATAACACCCCAATACCAACAAACAAACAGTTTATTTTATTGATGGGTTTCAATGGTTGGTTGGTTGGTATAAGTTCGTATTTATCAGATGGATTGTGATTGGACTGTGTAATGTGTTACAAATCTTATTGGTTGCAATTAACCAATCAAAAAAAGTTCCTCTCTAGAATCCACAAAAACTCGTTGGACAACGAAATAAAAGGCTAAATTATGCAGTAGGTTATACAGCAGCTGTAATCGAAGTCATCTCTGAACAGGTGGGAAAACAATTCCCAGAATGTTAAGCCGTTTGATTTGTTTGTTTGTTTTATTGGGGTTTAACGTCGTACTCAAGGGTATTTGACTTATATGACGACGGATTGTCCACTTCACACTGTACACAGCCTTATTACGAGAGAAAACCTCGTAAAAACCACCCTCGCGATTGCCGGAGCCACAACATATGACTCGCGTATATACCTGATGGTCGACAGGCCGACTCGACCCGGTGAACGGTACATCGAAGCAAGTTCAGTTTAGTAAGCGAGCACGCTACTACTAAGCCACCACAGCGGGCTTTAAGCCATTTGAAGTCCTCTGCTGTCCTTAACAGAATCATTATCAACATACTTTTTCTCATGTATACTGTAATTTCCTGCACTGGTGTTTTTTTTTTTGATGATATATATGTTGATTTTGTGACAGTGCAGCGGAAACATCCCCACTTCAGCCCACACTAAAACATTCCGTTGTTGGTCCAGTCAAAATGTGGTTGAGTTGCCTCCAGTTATTTAGCATATCAGCTATCCGGGGAAATTAGAACATTTCCAGATTAATTTGCTGCATTCGATTGCTGTACACGTTTTTGTTTCCAAATAAAAAGAACTAATAAGCCCAGTTCCAAGGGAACATTGTCTATAATATCACAATTCACTTCACGTTGTATTCGATTTTGTACGCGTCCATTCTTTAAGATATAGGTGCAGTATTTAATTAATAAAGAAGACGATACAAGCTAATGCAAGCTGTTAACCAATCGAATGGCATACATTTCTATATACACACCGCGTGATTTTCTGTTCAAATATCGGATAAAGTCCTGTCTACTTAAATTAAAACGTAATTTGATTGCAAATACAATATCCTAACCATAACATTAGTTCTTCTTTATTTGTTATATTGTTGCGACCAGCTCTTAACGGCTGAACACAAGTCACAAGGAGCTATAAACCTTGGCATCAGTCTTGTTTAATATTATAATCAAATGAACGATTTTCTTCTGAGTCGTGTAGACTTTTTGTAACCAAATGTTCCTCATTGTCGCTTTAAGTTTTATGTTAAACCGCTAACAATGCGATTACAGATGCTGAATTTAAAGGCAAAACAGCCAGAATAAATTGTCCACAACCGCTGTTCATCCGATGTCCAGCTGAGTTCCCGTACCCTCCAAACAGAAGTGGTTAGCGTGTCTGTCTACTTATCCTACTTTAATGTACCGTTCACGGGATCGAGTCCGCCTAGTAGACCATCAGGTATATGAGTGGGTCACACGATGTGGCTCCGATGATTGCCTTTGGCCGTTAGTGGATGGGGATTGTAATTCACTCGCTTGTATCAAGTATAAATTTTTGTTTTTGCTGTAGTACTGCTTTCCCACAAAAGTGGGCTGAGAAGAGACTCACCAAAGGACTAACGCCATATGCTTCCAAATTTAACAGAGACAAAATAATGATGTAATAGCAGTTCAATCCGAATGCTTAATATGATAAACTGCGAACAACTTTGCACTATATCTTACGGTATCCCTCAGCCAATTCAAACTTTCTTCTTCAGTTCAGTAATAAACAAGTAGTCCCTTGACAATGAGGTCCGCTGTATATCTACACACATCGTTATTTGTCAAATTAAATTAGCCGAATCGATGAAAGAGAGAATGATGCCCTCTCTAAGTAAGAATGGATAGCCAGACAGATGCGGCCCTTGGAAATAAATTCTGATGTTAATGATCTGTTAGTTAATCCAGTTAAATTATGTGCAGTGTTTGACTTTCAGCAAAGGGACAATCCATGTGATATCTGCGTTTTGTTATTTGTGTAGTTAAGTGTGATTCTACTAGATCTGTCTTGGAGCACCTTTTTCTGTTATCTTCCCGTTATGGAGCAAGAGAAGCTATTGTCTAAGTTGCAGATCATCGATTAGTTTGTCTGACCTCGGCTGAAATCCACCACCTGCACAAGCTGTGTGTGTTTCTAAACTGTCATTAACTTAACCCAGAGCAGCTGGAAATGCTGTAACAGTGGAGGAGTTTTAAGGTTTTTTCATCAGTGATTAGTGTATTTTTTAAAAATTAGCCTGTTCTGATTCAACGTTGGGACGGAGCTTCCTGATGCTCTCTCTGGTGCTTTCAGAGCTTTAGCGCAACATGAAACCGATCTGTTGGGGATGTCTTTGTATTACATCCTGTGGTTGTCCTGTATTTGTCCAGTGGTGTCGAGGGAGGTTTCCTTTAACCATTGGACAGACACGCCGTCATCTGAGTGAAAGAACCTACAGTACGACGTTAAACCCCAATCAATGAAACAAATAAACTGATTGAACGTATGGCTTCTAACATACACCCCTTTGTTTTTGGTAAATGCCAGAACAAAACAATAAAGTAAGCCCGAGTAAACTGGGAGACAGCGCAGGTGATTCAACCCAGGATATATAATGAATTACGCATAGCGAATTGTTCCTATGAGTTTAGTAGAAAGCCTGAAGACGTCGGTATAGTTCTTTATAATAATGTGCTACACGGTTAAGCCCTCAGTTATTTAACATCCCAGCCGCCTGGGGAAATACTTACCTCGTCTGATTGATGTTTTGGTATATTTCTTTAAACATTAGACTCAATCATTTAGAGAACAAGTAAACGAGGATAAGTAAAAAACCCACGCACTAGTTCGTGGTGGTTTTGTTGTGTCTTGCGAATGTATACTATCTCGTCATTGTTTTTCATCCTTCACCATTTGAGCTGGCATGCGACCTCTAATGAATGAAATAAACCTAAGTATTGCCTTAAATTCCAATCAAATCAAATCAACTTAACTTTCATCTATTTTGGAATGTTTCCTGTCCTAGATTTTTGCCAAAGTTTCATATTGTACGTATTGATTAGGACTTGTCGTCATGGTTTTGACGAAGTCGTATGCCATGTATGTCGAATCACAATTTACTGTATTAATTCTTAACATCAACAGATATTAGCAAAGCTTTTTCTTGGTAGAAATTTGTTGGCGAATTATATGGTATTGTGAACCTCTGTAGCTCAGTTAGTAGCGAGTTGGCCCTTTTAATCCCCGGCGGAGGCATCAGCATATGCCTTTCTATACATTGGTAAAATTGCCGGACAAGAAAACAAAGCCAAATTACACATAAATTGAGTATATGTAGTTAAGCGCCATACGACCCCATCTGAGGGCCATGGGTTCGATTACCAAAAGGATTTCAGCCTGCAAAAGTTTCTTAACTAGAATCTGTTAATATACATATTCTACAGAATTCTACAGAACATAAAAATCATTTACCGTATACAGGCTGTATCAAAACATATTATGTCTACTATAAAGTTTCGATTAACACCGATTTCATATTACTGTTCCATGTTCAACAAAAATTAAGTGGTCAATTAAATTTTTACATTAGGATATGGCGATTGTGGTTACCATTAATAAAAATATAACTCGTTTCCAGAAATGAATATTTCGTGTCGATCAGCATTTTCTAATCACAAATCTCACTGATGTTCAACAAACTTCACCGGAAGTGAACCCGTTAACGCCTTTTTTTATTTATAGTCACACTTTCCCAGTTTATGCAAATTGTGGTTGTGGGTCTAAAACTCATTCTCAAGGATGTCGACAGAAAATCGATTTCTGTGCAGAGTCGAATGGTAAAACCACATACTTCACATCGAGCGTTATTCAGATCTATGCAGTTTGATTTGTCACCTTTCAACTGTGACATGCACTTGTTTTAAGTGTGACATGCGCTGTATTATGTAAAGACGTTATTATGTCCAACCCTAATAAAATGAATTTGAAGCGAGACTTGGAAACGAGATCTTTCGGTGACGGTCCTCTGGCTAAGGGCAGTTGTTGAAGATAAGCGATGTTGTCTTTACTTATCACTGCAAGAAACTTAACTTTCGAACATTATGGAAACGCTTCACATGTTAGTTGTGCTAGTGTCAATTGTTGTTGGAAAACATCGCCGTCATATAAGTGAAATACGCTTAAGCACAGCGTTAAACATCAATTAATCAATCAATCAATCAATTAATCAATCAATATTTTCGTGACGGCTTCCATCAACATACGTTACCGGAGCTAACTGGAATTATTTTTTTTTCAGCCTGTATCGATTTGACGTTAACGTGTTAGGCTTTAATCACACTGCTTTGTATAAATGAGTCTTAGCTCACTATTGAAGCCATTGCCGCCAACAACGCATAACTGAAATGTTATATAACAAAAACAACTCCGAGAGTCATAGCAGGAACGTTGATAGAAACAAACGGTGAAACCGTATAATTATCATAAACATAGCAAGGTTTATATCGATAATACAACTTATGTGTATACAAATACCTTCTTATGTTACTATCCCTGCTTCTAAATGCCACTCAAAGAAGATTGTATCATTCGATTAGTCTGCATTATGAATTCAAAAATATACTCAAGAAATCCGATGACAGGCCTTTTTCCAATTTAAAAAAAAAAAGACTGCTTCTCCGCAACAGTACTCTAGCAATAAAATAGTCAATTAAGTTACAGCAAACTATTTGAAATTGAAAAAATAAACAAACCAAAAACAAAACAAGAAAATAAAAACAATAAATTGAAAAGAACTGTATTAAGTGCAAAATAAGCAACAAATACTATTTTTAAGATGTATGGTACTATCACTCAACCTCACTCAATCTATTTAACTTATTTCAATTAGTCCTTTATAAAGCTGCTCACAGGCGTATGCACACAAGCTTCCCTACCCTATTAAATGACTCGGATTAAACGGTGTGACGAAAGAGGGAATACTTTGAGTTTTTGTTTCAGAATATCGTTGGTACTGCCAGCGAAGTCATACAACTGAAATAACACAGGTTGTTGAAAAGGGGCTTCTTTTTGTCGTAGCCCGTAGCCCTAGTGCTCTAAGAGTAATATGACTCAAAGCCGATCTCTTATGGTGTATTTGTTTTGTGCTGTGTGATTGACCTGCCATGTTAAGGTTTGCTGCCAGTGACATCCCCGGTGTTTCCGTCATTCATTGGTCATGCCGAAACATCCTTCGACACTTTCCGTACCGGTACTGTTATTATTTGCGGTACGGAAATGGCCGAGGTTGTTCAGACATGCGTTCATGGCTTTACCTTCGTCCATTGACACGTCGTCATACCAGTGATATAGCACCGAGTATGTCTTAAATTCTCGATCAGTCAATGTTCATTGCTGCGCAAAAAACAATTAAGCCAAACCAATGCCAATGTTAAGAGTAATTTCATCACACCAAAAGGCAAGCTGATGCATGAAATTTACTCGTCAGTATATCGAATAGGTTTAACGCGATCTCTGACTCATATATCACGAGTGGATCGATATATAACTTGATCTCCGTTACTGGACAGAGCCGTTCAGTACAGGGGAAAACAAAACAGAGCAATCGTAATAAACTACCAAGTTATTGGATACAGTCTTCAATAAACTTGCAATAACACTGAATTGAGTTCAGATGATTGGCTCCATACTGCTGTCACCAAAAGGGTACGTCTGGTCAAAAATAATAAAGAACACGGACCAAGTCCCACAAATACGTCTTTCTGGGTAGATTGGATCTGCTGTACTAATGTCCTGCTCTTACATTCCGACGGAAGTCGTCTGTGGTTAATATATAATTATCTAAATTATTCAATAGAACGTGATTGGTGGTTCGTTATGCACATGTGTATCATAACTGTTTCGTGTTACTTCAAAAGAACATAAAAATGGAGTAATTTACGATATTGGGTTTCTGACTATTAAATGGTGCTTTCTCGCGGTCCGAGAACACCTGTTGTGTTTTTGATCTGTTGTGGTATTGAATAAAGTTAAGTTAATCGTCTTAAATAACAAAAACTTATTTTTCAATGCACGCTTATTAAGATGTTTCGTGTCATTTAGATCGTCTCTCTAGAAGCATTAGTGTCTTAAATCGACGTTGTAACGTAACAGTATGAGGATTTCATAATGAATTTTCGCGATACGTTGACGTCATCAAGTTTTTGACCAATCAAAGGTGTTATATTTGCTACACGTTTTTATTGATTTATTTTATATCCAAAATAATAAAACATTTCAACCGTTAAAAATACATTTTTTGCAGGTCATATAAAAATAACATTTTATTGATAGTTATGGACATTTCATTTGTAGCATTTTGATTGGTCTATAAAAAGTAAAAACAGTCGACCAATCAAAACTTCCCCAAAAAGAGTGAAACCCCTGAAACTTTTACTACAATTCGCCCCATTAGAAAGCACATTAACTGTCCCTAGGCTGTTCAAGGATAATTCATTGGGTTGTGATGAAATAGACTTGAAACATTCTGAACCGATGTTATGTTATCACTAAGCTAAGTAATTGTTGAGCGAAATACAGCTTATCTTTATTTCAATTACATTTGCTATTTGTTTGAATTGCGAGGAATTGTAAAAAAATACGCTGCGATTATATTACTTTCTAAAGATATATATTTGTTTCGAATGTTTTTGAAAATCGCCAAGGCTCCCCTTGACAATCTCGATGTACTTCATAGTGCCATCCCCAAGATCTGTATTCTTCACATATTGAGCTTATAAATAAATAATTTAATAGTAGGTAACTTTTATTATATAATTAGTATGTAAACACCGGATACTGGTATTTACCGACCGACCGACCAACTAACCAACTAACCAACTAAAAAAATGGCGAAAAACGTGGTTAAATGAATCAACCAGAGACGTTCAAGCTTTTTCTTCCCCGGGGAACTATTAGATGACCAATTGAGGCATCTGTTATTAAAGTCACTGAATAGTAAGAAGGCCAGCTTTTGAGTTAAATTAATATACACACAATGTCGAATGGAGAAGTTGGCACATCTCGTCGGCTGTTTGACCGGGGCCCTTTAAGGGGCAAGAAAACAACACACAAACCTTCAAGTATGGAACCCTCACAATTAACAACTGTTCCAAGTAATTGTTTCTTTCTTCTTATAACAAAGAATCGCTTTTGTTCTGATGGTTCCATATAAAACCATCCTCCTTCCCAATGAGCCCCCAAAGAACCATTATTTCTAAGAGTGTATAGATAGGCCATGTGACAAATCTGTTTATTTGTTTGTTAAATGCTAGATTTCTATTGGCATATATCGCGGGAACTATGGCGCTCCCGCTCTGCCGCGAAACAATCACATGTTTTTAGTTGGATAATTCTGTCCAAACACGCACATAAATAGCTCCAGACTGTATTTGGATGTCATTTAAACTGACTTCCATGCTCTTGACCTTGTTTGTAAGTTGATTTCTACCACCGTTTACCACCATGAATTTTTTGCTTCCGACCGTACTTTTCTAAAACGGCCAATTTCAAGCATTCGCAGGTTCATATTGGGATAATAATCCAGATGGAATAAGATTGTGTGCCCGTTAATAGTCGACCTTGTTAACATGATAAGGGTTATTATGTCTTAACCTCCGCTCAAGAAGACTTGATAACAGTAATTGTTACTCTATTAATTGGCCGGATGACGATTTAACACTATGTTTTTTTAATGAGCCAAATATCTTCAGAGATTACCAATTAATGCCAACTGTAATTTATTCGTTTGATTAAACTGGTAGTATAACATATCGTGGGTGATTAAATTCAAAATTGCTGCGCCCATGGAAAATCGAATTACATGTTGATGGATATAGAGCTTAATAATCTGTTACGTGCAAAATCAATACATAAGTTCGAGGGAAATACTGACATAATAAACCTCTTTTTTAAAGAGCGATTGCTGTAATACTCGCTTTTGCAACTAACAGTTCTGTTAAACACAAAGGAAATTAAGAATCACAGTGAGTCAGAAAAATTATTAATTTTATGAGAATGATATCATAATGACTGCTCTTTATTTTGGTGATTCGTCATTTACTTCATGTCTGGTTGTTATTATATATCCTATCCCTCCAATATTGGTTAAGTTTCCTAAAACAGAAGTACAGACACTATGATATTATAAAAGAGGGTAACACATTCCACATAACATATTTTCGTATAATTTTATGGTTCTTTGTGACAACATAATTGTCCCCCTAAAAATGTCTATTCTGGAATACCACATCCCTCTTCTCGTATAACACTTCCCCCCCCCCCCCCAATCTAGCGCTGACGTCTTTACCTTCCACATTGAAACATTTACACATCGGTAATATGTATTGCGAGCAATCGCACTAGTCCCCCTTCTTTGGGGGGGGGGG
>JAVFBW010171824.1:0-11106 GCA_034783835.1 Mopalia ciliata
CGTGGCATTGCAAATCAACGGATAATTTACTGTAAGAACTTGTTTTCCCGAGATGTCACTCTACTGTGCTAACGCGGGCTCAATTGGACGTGTCTCATAAGGTCACGTGACTAGGAACACAAGTAACCATGCTTTACCCTTGGTGTATGCTCGCACGAACTGCATGCTTTGCACGTCGGAGTTGCTGTGTGTCATGATGTCTTTGACAACGCCTTTACCTCTAATAATAAGTATAATATCCCTTGTATTAAGTTTCAAGAAAATATTTAGAAATTTATGAGTGTGATGTTTCTGTTTTGACCGAGTATAATTTTAACTACGAAGTTTCTTTTATAGGCGTTGAATCTGCGTTGGTTATACCACGTTGAGATTCTTGGAATCACTATTAGTTTAATTGAAGCGAATGTATTTAAACGAACCGTAATCTGGTCATTGTGAAACAGATGGGATCGTAAAGGCTACAAATAAAACACTCACATGATTGGCTGACCACACACATAATGTGACATTATAGCACGGTCTCTTCGTCTGCTTGGGATAATGGCCAAGTATTTTCTGCCACTCCATCATGTTTCTTGTTTATTTTTCTGTGCTTTCCCATTAGTTCTGTTCCGATTATAGTAAATGGTTGGTGGTCTCGCTCTTCCAGCCACTTCGAGGTAGTCAAATCGGGTGACACAGACACTGGCAGATGTCTGCTTTCACTTTGACTTTTGTACTCACATGAGTTGATTTGCTTTGATCTTTAGTCAGCGACTACCTTTCGTGATTTTATTTGAAGCCAAAATGCACAAAATTAATGTATTGACGTTATTTAGAAACAGTAAAACGTCACGACAGATATTAACATGTTGGTAAAGTGTAGACTTAAGCATCCACGTTGGATTACGGAGGATAATTCTCCGTGAGAGTGACATTGTATGACTTTAGTTTATCATATACCAGCTACATGTTTCAAACTGACGGTAATGGCTGAAATTAAATACATTTATATTGACTTGTATAAACATTTAGAATTGGGAACATATGAAGTCATGAGTGATTATCAATCACTGATCGATTGGGCAGGCAAGGCACGGTAACACAGTTTGTCACACCCAATTGATTAAGTAGACAATCGATGTGATGTCATAACTGTGTTTGACATATAAGCTTGATCTTCATGTGTAGTCATCCTCAATACATTTGTTTCGTCTCGAAGTGACCCTCGATGCTGAGTTTTTGCACTTCATTAATTAATTAAGTCCATGCACAGACCAAAGCATATAATATAATATAATATTTTTTCCATAAGTCAAAGTGACACAGATTAAAAAATGTCCGAAATTTCTTAAACGCAATAAACATTGGTTAGTACTTCTGATGTTATATGTGACTTAAAGTTGATAAAGAAACTTAGTTAACCCTATTATAAAGTGTTACAAAAAGCGAATCTGGTGTTATTGCACCGAAAAGTGATACTCACAGAGAAAATAAATGGATTGTGGCATAAGCTGGGTTTTATATTAACAGTGGTATAACTATTTGTAAATATAAAGAAAAAGTATTTTCCTATATTTATCATCACAATAACGCGAAATCTGATAGCCAGAGCCGAGATATTAAATTCGGCTCGAGGCAATCGAAGTTTTCTTCTCCCACTATAAAAAACATATTATTACCAGATCTTACGTTTATTTTGTACACAGGAGACATTTAATCGCTTCAGGAAGGCTTTGTTGCTTGAAGTGTTTGACATGTCTACCATTGACACCAATGCTCCCCTTCCGTTTGTTTTCATATTAACGTGTTCCCATTAATGATATCCATATTCAGTCTGTTAGATAAAGGTAAAGCGCACACTTGAGACACATCTAACACGAGTACTACAGCAGAAGTCCATCAGTGTATTGTTGTCAAAGTAGGATTAATTTCTTACCCGTCAATCCTTCGGGGTTTGACAAGACATGATGACACCGAGCTATGAGTTAAACCCCACAGAGACCTTTGGATTGCAACTCTCTTGTTCTCTAGTCTGACCTCTGTGACAGATCAACAAAATATCCTTTTTTGGGATTTCAACAGCATCTGCCGTGATATATGAAATACCTGACCATAAAGATTCATATACTATCCAACTTTCGGTTATGTTTAGGAAAACTAGCAGCTACTTCAAGATATCTATTAAAACAATGGTGTAGTTTTAATGTACTAATCGTGCTTGTGTATCACAGTCGATAAGCATGCATTTAAGTGTGTTGATTTACTTGGAGAGAAAAAGATCATGATATTAATGTGAATGTGCGCAGGTTTGCCGTTAAACAGAATATTTGTCTTTTTTCAAAAGAAATTATTCTGTTTGTCGTGACGGGCGGTATTGTAGTCGGACGTTTATACATTACTAAATATACACTTTAATATTGCCATGGTCGTTTTGAAATTTAGTATTTTTTCCATAAAGAAGCACACTATATAGGACTTCTAAAAAGTGACCGTTGCATTTCGTTAAAAATATTTTCAGATTTTCATTTCGTCGATATAAAACTCGAATGATTTATCGTGGTTCGTCAAGTCTGTGTAGTGACTATTTCGTATTTCAACGCAACTGTTTCAATTTAATTATAATCTCTATGAAGAGAAAAAAAATCATAACTCACACTTAACTACACCGTCTTTGATTGAGTTAACCTACAATTGGACAGATGACTGCTATGGTAATATCTTTGGGGGAACATATAACAAATTTGAATCTTGTAGGGTAGCAAAAACTGATATCTTTTTAATGCATTCAATATTGATAAATTATGGTTTTATTTGGTTCAGGCGTAGAAATATCAAAGGATTACACAAAACCATCATGACATTTGCAAGATTACAGTTGATCACAGAATTTGACATGGATTTGGTTTTCATTCTTAAGTTTAAATACCATTAATATTGCTATGTTGAATGGTAGAAAGAGGTATTTTTCAACCATTCACTCGAGCAATATTTATGCCATTCAAACTTCACTTCGTTATACTCTCTATGTATAATTATTACCGGTTTCTGCGACCCTTCTGTTAATTGCAGCACTTTTATCTCCCCAAGAAAGCTTTGTAAATTGGAGTGTTATAAACACAGCAAACTATTCCGACATCACTTCTGTATGTTTCCATATTGTTATGTTACTGACTCCTTAGCATTGATACATTTGAAATAGGTGGAGAAATGATATTTTTTATATATTGGCATCCTGGTACATACACACACCGTGAATAAATTCTCCTAATTATCTTTGATAACGGTAAAGCTCTCACCTGAGACGCCATAACATTGATGCTATTTCAAAAGCCCCTCTGAGTCTGGTTGTCACAGTAGGATTAATTTCTTACCTGTCAACCCTTCGGGGTTTGACAAGACATGATGACACCGGGTTATGATTCCTATGAGTTATACCTCACAGAGACCTTTGGATTGCAACCCTCTGGTTCTCTAGTCTGACTTCTGTGACAAATCAATAAAATATCATTTATTAGGATTTCAACTGCATCTTTCGTAAGGGGTGGAATAACGTATGAAATACGTGATCATAAAAGATTCATGTTCTATCCAACTTTCGCTTAGGTTTAGGAAAACTAGCAACTACTTCAAGATATCTATTAAAACACTGATGTAGTTTTAATGTAATATTCGTGCTTGTATAAAGTCGATAAACATGAATTTAAGTGTGTTGACTTACTTGGAGAGAAGGAGATCATGATTTTAATGTGAATGTGCACAGTTGTGCCGTTAAACAGAATATTTGTCTGTTTTAAAAATAAATCATTCTGTTTGTCGTGACTGGCGGTACTGTAGTCGGACGTTTATACATTACTAAATATACACTTTAATATTTTCATGGTCATCTTAATATGTAGTTTTTTTTTTCATTTAATGAGCAGACTATAGTACTCCCAAAAAGTGACAGAAGCATTTCCTTAAAAATATCTCTGGAATTTCTTTGCCTCTATACAAAACTGCATTGATTTATCGTGGTTCGTTCAGTCTGTGTACTGACTATTTCGTATTCCCACGCAACTGATTCATTAAAGTTATATTCTCCGTCAATCGAAAAAAAAGAAAAAAGTTCACACTTAACTACACCGTCTTTGATTGAGTTGACCTACAATTGGACAGATAACTGCTATGGTAATCTTTTTGGGGAACATATAAGAAATTTTAATATTGTAAGACAGCAAAAACTGATATCCTTTTAATGCATACAACATTGATGAATAATGGTGTTACTTGGTTCAGGCGTAGGAATATCGAAATATTACATAGAACCATTGTGACATTTGCGAGATTACAGCTGATTGCAAAACTTGACATGGATTTTGATTTCATACTTAATATAAATAATACATGGAATATTACACACGTAAGATTAAATACCATTAATATTGATCTTGTGATTGGTAGAAAGAGGTCTTTTTCAACTTTTCGCTCGAACAATATTTATGGTATTCAAACTTCACTTTGTAATACCGTCTGTGTATAATTATTACCGGTTTCTGCAATCCTTCTGGTCGTTGCAGGATTTTTATCTCTCCAAGAAGGCTTTGTAAATATAACCCCAGTCAACTATTCCAACATCGTGATAACTTTCTGTATGTTTCCATATTGTTGGGTTCCTGGCTCCTAAGCATTGAGGCCCGTGGCCGTGGCTCATTGTTAGCGAGCGGACTTCCTAAACTGAACCTGCTTCGATTTTTATGAGCGAATCACAAGTTGTGGCTCTGGCAATCGCGAGGTGGTTTTTACGAGGTTTCCTCTCGGTTTTCCATCTTAATAAGGCTGTGTCCAGTGTAAAGTGGACAATCCGTCGTCATATAAGTGCATAAACACTGATTTCTTTATTTGCAGCTTTGAGTGTGAACTGATTTGAGTAGAATTGCCAACACCCCAAAATAAGCAGAGAATTAGTTACAGTACGAAATTATCCCGTTCGTTAACATAAACCTATCTACACAACGCAGAATTGAATGAACAATTAAACAAAAATAACTGTAATAAATATACAATGTGTCTGAGTATTTATACACAAGTAGGGTAATTCCAAAAGAGATAGTTTAATTTTGTATTATTTATTAAGCATGTATTGTCATTATGCTCCAACAAGATCTCCATGTCAGGAACTAGCTCTGGTCTTACTACCAGCCATTAGCCCGTCCCATCTTCTTCAAGTCCTTACAGATATTCTGGCTTGTTAATTTGGCACTTTTTACGTCGTTTATGTCATTAATTGTCTTGTAGAAGTTAGAGACATAAAACAATAAACAGTGCATAGTCACGAAACAAATACTTTTAATTCATTGACAAATTGTCTCACTTGCGCCCACTGTTAAAACTGGTCTACCTTAGGGGAGACATCGCCTTTGAGAAGGCACGTATTGTACGTACAATGGCTTTCTGGACATGACCGACTCAATATAATTTACTAAGCCATTGAAGTGAAGCCGTGCAATCCCATGCAAGGACAATGTTGATCTGGAACGATTGGTTCATATATTAGAGGTGACTTACAGTAAACTCTTACAGGCTTGCGTTAAACTAAATAATGATAATACGGTAGTAAATGTACGTTACTCCCGTTATCGAGTCCGACTTTGTCACTGAAAGTTTTCATGGTTCGGATAAGTTGCTCTGAAACTGTTCCTGTTGAACAAAATCTTGTGTTACTGAACTAAATTCATATTTACCATAGTAGCAAACTGACAACTATATGTACCAAGAACAAGACGATTAAGAGGTTGGGTGTATGGTACATAACTACATGTATTAGTACCGGATTAGGCGATCCTTCTGATACTAGCAGGACTTTTATCTCACCAAGAAAGCTTTGTAAATTGTTATGAACACAGCCAACTATTCCGACATCACAATTACCTTCTGTATGTTTCCATATTGTTTTGTTGCTTGCTCCTTAGCATTGATACATTTGAAATAGGTTGAGAAATGATATTTTTTTTATATATTGGCATCCTGCTACATACACAGACTGTCAATAAACTCTCCAAATTCTCTTTGATAAAGCTCTCACCTGAGACACACCTAACATTGATACTATTCCAAAAGCCGCACTGTGTATTGTTGTCACAGTAGGATTAATTTCTTACCTGTCAACCCTTCGGGGTTTGACAAGACATGATGACACCGGGCTATGATTCCTATGAGTTATACCTCACAGAGACCTTTGGATTGCAACCCTCTGGTTCTCTAGTCTGACTGCTGTGACAGATCAGTAAAATACATTTTTAAATGGTGGTAATTGTAAAACTAGCAAATCTTTGGTAATAAATACATTATCCTCGTAGATTTTGTCTAGGACGTCTACACATTGTACTATTTATGACATTGCATTATTTTTATATAGTTATCATCAACCGCTAAAAGTGTCATCGAAGCCGTCTATATATTGCTCTATATATTTATAACATAATTGCAAAAACAACACAACTCTAGACCGCCTAAATATAAAATGTAGTGGTTGATCATAATCCGATCAATAGCACAACAGTATTTTTGTTGGTAAATTGCCGTTGATTCCAAAATTTACACGAACAATAATGTAAGAAATAGGATAAGCAAAGGCGAAAATATGAACAATTGAGAATGAATAGTTGAGGCGGACAACATATACTCTCCGCACATGTGACACGGGCCACACTTTGTTGTGTCTAATAATCATCTACGTGGAGTATTAATACTACCAGTGTGTGATTTCGCAATTGTTTAAGAATTAGTCTGTTTACATATGCCAGTTATATATCATACTATTGCTATAGTCAACCTAATACTGAGTTCAAGCGATCGAAACATTTTTTTTTTAAATTTGATTGACATGGTGATATCAGTACTGGTCGACACACGTTTTTAAACTTTAGTAGCATAATGAAACGGTTCTCTGGATCTTATTCTATTGCTCACGATTTGAAGGTTTTGATTGCGCAGTCCCGAGTGACGTCTATGATGGGTATTATAAAGTGACCGAAAGAATAACAAAACGACATCATTGTGGATTATCGGAGACAAAGCAATTCAAATATCTTCATGAATCAATGTGATTCTTTGTTAGCAGTTTAATGCTATTTAAATCTTAATATATCATTGTAAATGGCATTTAGACCTAGATTTATCAAAGGTGATGGATATAGAGATGAATTTACTAATAGACTTTAAGACCAAAGTTCCATATAGTCTATCCTGATTCTGTTCTCTAAAATATTAAATAATTATTTTGTCTTACTATTTATTTTACTACAATTACCCATTCTTTTGATGACATTTTGTGAACTAGTTTGGCAAATCTCGTTGTTCGTATTGTATTTCAGGCCGACAAGGTGGACATTCAACAACACATTTGTATGCATAAGAACCATTTTCATTGAACCTAAATGAATTGGACAGCGTTAATACTATCCAAATTAGACATACTCCAGACTTGATTATGTTCATTTTCAAAGATTTCCTTATTTAGAGCTTTGAATCTGAACTGATTTGAGTAGAATTGTTAGTTAACGACAAAGAGTGGGGAAAAGTTTTCTAAAATGGATGATCTTCTTCCAATAGTCACTTAACACAATAGAACAAGATAGATGACCACCGCATGTAAAACATTTCAATCTTAGTATTTATCAGTATTTATTTTTGTACACCGTTTTTTCTTTAAGGTATTTTGTACAGAACGTTTTTCATACATTGAATCAATTTAATCAGGTGTTGCAGTTAAATTAAGTATACCCATACATTGTCCAGCTTCCGGAAAGAGGACGACACGTGATCAAAATAACACGAATGGAAAAAACTGGACTCTTTTGGCTCATCACTCAAGGTAGCAGTTTCAACGGGCAAACCTCAAACTCAGTTCTTCTGTTTATTCCGATCAAAGGATGTTATGTAACAAAACCCAGAAGGCTTTATAGTATGCAGATTTGTTGCACCATGTATGGAAGACGGTCTGGATATCTTAAGCTTAGGTTCGGTCTATTCGGTCTGAAAACGTAGCTATTTGCCTGGATTTTCACATTCTAATTTATCGACCTATACAAATAATTAACATTAATATTTTTTTAAACATTAGAGTTGATATAAGTTTCGATCCCAATTAAACATAGCGATCATGTCCCAATGTAAATGTATTATCTCCACTCATTGGTTCTTCCCAACGCGCCCCTCTGCAGAAAGAGCAGTGGATAATCACCCATGTAAGACAGGCCCTATCACTAGTGATAATCTGTTAACTTTCTGGTAATATATATATGTCTATAAAAGAGACCGTGTAAAGCTTTGATTCAATCGAGTTAACATTGAAACATGCTGTAGTTATCTTCTATATGCCAACGTCACACCGGATCACTGGCTGTTTTGGACAGAATTTGATTGAGAAATCAAGTTCATTGGTCAGCCACATCTCCAAATGAATTGAATATTTTGCTCCAAATTCTTTTGGACAAGCGAATTCAAAGTTCCAGTATCTTTTCAAAAACGAAGCTTTCACTTAAAAAAAAAAATGAATTAAGCAACATCTGCTAAACTCACACCTACTTTCAGGGTTTCTCTGGAGTTTCATCCTGTTGTGTTAATTCACTTTTCTTGTATGATTAAGAATGCTTTTTCAACAAATAAGTCCATCCGAATATCATTTTATTGGATATACTAAACGAATGGTTTGAATGGATTGTAAAATAAACTCGAAACATAAAGATTTCTTTGAGCTATTCCGGGATTGTGTTCTTAGCCTCCATGCTGTGTAATTAAAGCGCTCGCCCTAGACACACTGATCACAGATACACTACTAGAACTCCCAGTTCATACAATTGTCACAGTAGGATTAATACTTTACCTGTCAACCCTTCGGGGGTTTGACAAGACATGATGACACAGGGCTATGACTCCTATGAGTTATACTCTCAGATGCCTTTGGATTGCAACACTCTGGTTTTCTAGTCTGACCCTCGCGACAGATAAACAAAAATTGTCTTGTTTAATCGTGTGCGGAAGAAAGGGAGATATTTTCGTTTTGTGAACAATTTCCTGAATTCTCAACAGACAAGATAAGCTTAGGTAGATCTAAATGGCTACTTTCAATGATACACGCCCCTTAACAGAACAGGGGAGATAATCACAAATTCTTTATGCCAAATTTTTACTGTTTGATGGTATAAAAAAATATCGAAAAAGAATGGTATAAATCAGGACATAAAGCACTAGACATATACACCGGTATGCAGGAATGGAGATTCTTGCCGGATGTTGTATTGGTCGGGGTGATAGAGCTTGTTCTTTATCTCAAAGAAGATCCGTCTGACATGAACATGTATCGTAATGACGACGTGGTATGTCGTAATAAAGAGCTAGCTATCTCGTTATTATGAATTAATAACTCTTGAATATGAGTTACATATCTTGTTATGACGAGAGAAATAGGACGTTTTAACGAAACAGGTTAACGCAAAAATAACTTCGACAAGGCAATCACTGGCTTCCGTACTATGTTATGTCCAATCGCGGGTCCTGGCAACTCTACTCAAATCAGTTCTCACTCAAAGTTCTAAAGACAGAACACTCGGACAATGAGCGCTGGTGATAAATATTCGAGTTTGTAGTACACTATCTAATTTAGATAGTATTATCGCCCTCCAATTTATTTTGGGACAATGGAGACGGCTCTTGTGCATACCAATGCATTGTTGGTGTCCACCTTGTCAATGGACTACAAGAGTATTGATCCGAACCAACACAATACCGACTTACTGATGGGTGGTTATAGTAGGTATTGACCCTCGGGACAAATAACAGGGTTGTTAATAAAATGATTAAAATGACAAAATACATGGTTGATTGTTTGGTTGATTGACTGATTGGTGCTTAACCTTCAAACATGGCATGTAATATTGATTAAAATAATTTCAGATAAGACAGGAGCCTTAAAACGCAAAGTTCCCGGGTAAGTGTCCAGAAGGAGACAGACAACGTTTTCTCTTCTCATTTATTCAAAATATTTATATATAAATATATATTTGTTATTATATAGAAAGAGAAGTGTGCTTGCCTCGAACTCGGGTTACTGGCAACAAGGACAAGCTCTCTATATATAGATAGTCTATGGACAATAAAGAGAGGACGTTATTTTACGATCTGTGTCAACAATTTGTCACATTTTATACGCCGATTGTACTTTCCATATAAATAAAGGTGTAAACAACGGTCACATGAATAAAATAATGTTCGTCCGTCCTGTTAAATATTTATTCCTGTTTTATCATATCACTGTCACATCTCATGTTGATCGTGCCTGGGTTCAAATTAATTAAATTAATCCTGTGAGTTTATGATTTCCCACAATGCACCAAGACATTCTTCAACACGTGTAGCTTATTGATTTTACTTCACTGTATACAGAGACATTGTAACGATGCCTACTTATTCTTTTATTCCATATCGTTACTGACTGGTTTATATAAATCCTGGATTTGAAGTTGTTTTTTTTTCTCATTTTTTCAGGTTTGTGTTCGCTGGGAAAAATGCTATACTTTTCTTACACGGAACTGATGACGAATACAGTATTTTTGCGACACTTTTTGCGACTACACGTCTGATTCGTCAGGAAATTAAAATGATGCAATAAAAGTACTGAATAAGAATAAACCCGTCGCCTAATATATTATTCACGCTTTATTTGTCATCTGTGTTGGCATTTTTCATAATAAAATGTATGGTTTTATATTATTGACTGTAGGCTAGATCTATGGGAGTTTTCGACTATGCATTCAATGAACTATATAGCATGTAGGTCAGTTTTCGCAATGTTTTGTTTTTGTTGCAATCTTGATACAGAGGGTCATTTATTAAAATTGAATTGATTTGGGAGTGTGCCATGCCGAGGCTTAACTTGCACAGCATGTGGAATATATTCCTACCTTCGTTGCGTTTGTCTTGAAACTGTACAGAAGACGACAGGAGCACAAATGAAAGTTGGACACTGTCCCTTGCTATAGGGGAGAAATCATTTCTCAGTTTGCTCGATAAGTGGAACTCTTTTGTACATATCTAAAATAAACGTTTATTTTACATACATGAAATTCTTTTCCACATATGTCAAAT
>JAVFBW010171835.1:0-11106 GCA_034783835.1 Mopalia ciliata
GTTTGTCTTTGAACATTATTCAATAAAAATAATAAGCGTAGGTCGAAAAACAGTTGTCTTTCCCTTTAAGAATGGCTTAAAGCCCTAACGCCTCTTTGAGTGATTAAAATTGAGATGTACTTGTTTAATGCTCAAATTAACCTAAAAAAAATTATTTTATAACAGTTATATACTTCACACAGCTAGCAAAAAAAAATTTTTTTTCAATAATACAAAACCCAGGTATCCCTATAGTTAAAAGGTTAAAAACTTAAAAAAAAAATATATATATTATTGACTTCAGGTAAATGTCCATGAAAAAAAAATATATGCATAAACCTGCCTAATATTCTCCATTATTTGACCACTTAACTGCGCTCGAGTATAACTGTCAAACTTGATATATGCTAAACCATCGTGAATTAAATGTTTATAAACAAATATAAAGTTTATAGACCTTTATATACTATTGTCGAGATATGGCCGTCAATTTACATATTTTCAAATTTTTTTTAAAATGTGCATACCCCAATTGGGACAGAATTTTTTTTAAATTAAAATTTTTTTTAACTCCATAAATTTCATATCTATTATGAGCTTTATATATTATAAACTGCTATTTAAAAACAAGTGTTTGTGTTAAATTTGTTTGAACTCCAATCTGTAAGGAGGTTTGGATAATGTACATAATTGAATGAAATCTGTATGGGACTAGATATTTACTTTATTGATTTAGTCTCATTATACACCAAACAGATATTAATTTTAGGCTATGATCATGTATGATAGGGTGTTTCATCAGTGGGCTGGCATGGCGTTAATAAAAATTGAAGGAAAACACCAATCTTAAATGAATTTTAAATCTTAAATTTGGATTAAACTTTTAAACACCTGTCCGTGTTTTTTAATGTTCTCTCTTGTGCCTAAAACAGGTAATACTGGTGAGCCTAACGTCCTAGCCCCTTTTATCGGATGTTAAGAAGGATGTCCACATCTTAGTCATGTGTATAATGCAGTCTAGATATGCGACTTCCTTCATTCAGAAGAAAATCTGTTGTTATTTTTATAAATAATTTTTGTCATTATTAATAAGCCTCAAGTGTTTTATCTTCATAATTTATAGAGATCTAGAATTCCATTAAAATTATATGTATCATAGAATTGATGCTTTTTAAAAAGTTTTTTAAAAGTTTTTTTGCTGAACTTTGGTGCTGAATTTAATACTTTCCGTTTAAATTGTCTTGCCATGGAATAAATTAAACAGGGTTTTTAATTAAATTATTTAAGTTTATTATCATTGTGCCACAGATATTACAACCTTCATTTATTGAATTTGGTGTTATTTTATTGTCAGACCTGTCACCTGCCTACTGTGTAAGAAAATAATTTTTGCAGGGGTATTTTCTTACCATTATGTGTATTTTGTGAAACAGCATAGCACTGAATTTTAATGTCATTATAATGTCCATATAAATTTTAAGAATTTAAGTGTCAAACTGTTTACATTCCATGGGCCCATTTTATCTACGCAATGTCTTAGAACCTGTGTATTTCTTTGTTTAACTAAAATATCAGTGCCCACTGTAGGCCATTTTCTAAGCTAAATTTACTGACAGAACAGTCCGTAACCCTGATTTTATTTTTTTTTTAACTCCGGAAAAATATTTCTTCCAATACTCAGTATTCATATACACTCTTATAATCAAAAAGATACACTGTACCAATACAGGCATCCAGTGAAAGTGAGCTAATGTAGCCTTTTGTTCATGTGCTTCCCATCTTCCAAAGGAAGACGAAAAATGGGTCATAAACATATCTTCGTTTTCTTACCCAAACTACTAACACTGCATTATATGGGATCGCTAACTGTTCCTATTGAGTTGTCCATCTATCCCAGCCAGTCAGGCTGAAACTGTCTTACTACACACAATCAAAATGAAACTGTGGAAATAATGCATAATTGAACTGATATTAAAACAGCCTTGGCCAAATTGACAGCAGAAATTACAAAGTCCTTTGCACCTTGTTGGAGGATGGTACATGTAGTTACTGGTGATTCGTAGATCTAAGTATCCGAGCTTTGTAGTCATTCTTCATGAAGCTGATGTAACATGGGGATAATGTGTAGTTCTGACCAACATTGCTGTTATTACTTACTATTGTATTCCATGTAGTAGGGATATTAATTTTTCTGAATGTACTTATTGTTTCTTAAGAACTTAACTTTATCTCAGAGATTTGTGTTGATTCAGTTTGTGGCTTTGTTGTTTTACTTGTTTGATAAGGGTTTAATGTCATTCCTAGTTATCTTACAGGACTACTTGTCAGCACTAACCAGGTTCCAAATAATTAGTTATGAAAAAACAACAAGAATAACGAATGGTTAAATAAAAGTAAAGAATTGATTAGTGTGTTTCACCTATTCAAAATCAGTTGCATGTTAATTTGTGCAGAAAGAACTTTGCCACAGGAAATTCATTACCAGGTTCCATCATTTGGAAATCTGCAGTAAACCGCAACAATGTAGTCATTTTAGAAACTAACCAGTTACCAGATAGCAAACATAAATAAATATTGACTGTAAGATCAGATTCTGATGACAGCCTACTGTTATGACAGCCTCATTACGAAACGGATGGTTGGAGGGAGCATCATGGGAACATGAAGCCAATCAGTTTGTATAGTGTCCTGTTGTTGTGGTCCTATATTTGTCCTGTCCCGTCTTTGTTTGGTGTCGAGGCTGGTTTCCTTCACCTATTGGGCTGGCATGTGGCCATATAACTGATTCCCTGGAGTACAATGTTAAACCCCAATCAATCAATCAAACGAAAGTGGGCCCAAATCTGTGGCTTAGTTGTAGTGTACTAAACTGAACCTGCTTCATTTTACCGTTCACAAGATCGAGTCCACCCATTTACCATCAGAGTAGGTATATGAGCAAGTCACATGTTGTTCTGGCAATCACAGGGGTGGTTTTTACAGGGTTTCCTCCGTAATAAGGCTACATGTAGGTGCAGTGGACAATCCATCGGCATATAAGTGAAATACCCTTGAGTACAACGTTAAACCCCAAACAAACATTAGGAAAGCCTCTGATGTATTTAAAGTGAAGTATGATGTTAAACACCAAACAACCGCATCAATGTGTACTGCTTGATGACCATTAATGGCTGCATTGTGTCTATTATATAATACCTAATGTAAATTTCTCACTATTTTGTGCGATGTAGATGTACATGTGGGTCCGCAGTGTTTTTTTTAGTACTTCTCTTGGTAGTACTCTCCACTGTAAACACTGGAATACCATTTGCACTATAACGGACCATATAACTTTTTGTGGGTGATTGACCAGGCCATAAATTGTGTCATATGGCCTGCAGTCTCCTGTATTATTTGTTAAATATATATAGACTATTTCCCAGCAACACATTTGTAATGGTAAAGCTGGCTTCAATTTTTCAGACCTAACTCCCTTTCAACCAACTACTCAAATCATTTACAAAATTTAAGTTTCCAAATAGCCTTTTTATAAAGTTAACAAGCCAATACAGTTATTTAAATGCGTTTAATATGAATGACTGATAATATATACACAGAGATGAGCCAAAAGCCAGAGGGCTATAAATGTGGTAGAAACCTAATAATAGTGTTGGCAGGTGGGTGTCTCAATGTCTTTGACACCCAGATTGTCAAATTTTAACATTTGAAAGATAGGGAACAGTAAAATGAAATTGATTGAGTAGAGTTTTACACAGTGCTTAAGGTTATTGCACTTATTTGCAGCTGTGTATTCAAACCCTAACTGACACTATCACCACAATATATGAAGCGTTTAAATAATGAGAAACTGTATTTAGCCAGATAGCTGGTAAAATGAGACACCTTGTTTTTTGTAAAAATGGGGATTTGAGACACCCTCTTGATTTCTGGCTAACACTATGCTTGTACTGTAACTCATTTTTCTTGGTAGGATTCAATTTTTATTGGAAACTGAAGCCTATTTTAGTCAAACAATGGTATTAAAGAGTCCAAAGGTTGCAAGAAATCATCCTTAACTTTGTAAATAACTACAAGTACAGGATAAAAAGTGTTGTGCTTAAAAGGTTCATCCAGAAACCAAGTGGATGTTGTGATAATCCCACTACATTTTTATTGCCCTACAATTTCATCAATAGAGAATATAACATCTTTTTGACATCAGTGATGTTGTGATGCATGAATTAAAGACCGCATTCACTGGTGCTTGTGCACTGGATTGGATTCAGACAAATACAGCGAGTGTTAATTACTATTAAAAAAACACTCACCTTGGGTAAAGGATTGTGTTGAATTAATACACTCTAGCGATATTTGTCTTAATTCACAGGCTATTGTTGAATGACCTCTATATAATAATGATTTATTAATAGCAGGATTGTTAATGTGGGTGAAATGTATATGAGTAGCACTGACCAGATACATGTAGGATAAATTCCTTCCTCACTCCTTTCACTTTCACACACACTCTTCATATTTACACCCAGGTAGACAAATGATTAGGACAATATTACATACTCTTACTAAATCATAGTACTAACAAATACATGGGATTAATATTATCTACTAGTAACTTTCAGCAACAAATAGCTTTAGTCTAGACATACATGTAAGTAACCAAAAACAATGCATAAGATATGAGATTATTTTGTGAAATAAAGACTTATGAAAGTTTGTAAAATAAAAATAAAAAAGCAATAACACACTGTCCTATTGTGCTCAAACATTAATTTGTTGGATTGGGTATGAACATCATTCTCAAGTGTATATCACTTTTATGACAACAGTTTCTCCACATCTCAAGTCACGTTTAATATAGTGAGAACCTCCAAAACTCCATATGCTGACCGGCTTACCCTAGAAGAATGTGTAAAAATTATGTTTTAGAGGAGTATTTTCACACCATTTTGTGTTACAGCATTGTGAACTGATGGCCTTTTGGCATACTTTACCCAAATTTATATGTACAGAATAGACCAGGTATGTAGATCTGCATATGGGACATATCAATACCCACAACTTTCTTCAATTGTGTATACACTCTACATCTTAGTACAACTAAGATGAAACTATAATAACATGGCTAAAAATGTATGAGATAAAACAAATGTTAAACTTGTCGAAAAATGAAAACCATTAATGCTATTGATGATAAACGGATTTTCATGAAATGATAATGTGATGAGCAAGAGTGAGAATGTACTATACAGCTGCTGAAATGGATGGAAGAACCCAGCCAGGCATTGTGTAACTGTCCATTGACTCCATTGAGAAGCTGTTGTTAAATAAACATTAGTGGTAAGCAGGTCTGTGTTGTGATGTTTTCCAGTAAAACCTTCCAGGTCGGCTGGTTGATTGGGGGGTCTGATAACGTAAGCAAACTTGATTCTTCTACCTAAGACTAGCACACTAATATCCTGGCTTGCCGTGAAAAACAAAATCACCATCACGCGCCACAACACCAAACTAACATGGTGTAATATAAGCTAACAGGACCTTGTATATATTCATTACAATTAATTTAAACTTATAACATCAACATTATGGGCATTTTGTATGGCTTTGCAATTCTACCAACCATAAAAGACTGAACAAGAATTTTATTTAAAATTGACAAAACAACAAACAGCTTTTCCCTTAGGCAACGATTCCTCTGCGTTTCATTTGGTCATTAAATTTTTTATCAGCTCTCCTTCCTTTTGCATCGGCTATTCGATGATCTCGGCTGAAAAAAGAGATAAAAGCTTTAATTTGAAGATGTTTATAAATCACATCACATTAAGTGGTGCGTTTTTTATAATATAAAACAATTTTGACTTACATCTAAAGTGAGATATCATTTGTTGGGAATCATTCACTTCCAACATGAAATATTCACATAACACAAACATAAAATATGAAACGCTTGCTGTGTGCAAAAATTTTAGTTCCTGTAGAAATGAAGACAGCCAGTCTATGTTTGGAACAGCTTATTAACAAAATCTTGACAGTTGAATAAACTGGTAAAAAGAAAACAAATCTGAATTTCAGAAAATCAATTAAATGATTTCCAAATCACATGAACAGAATTAAATTTTTTCCATGAGAAGCAAAAACCCTTTTTACTACACTGAAATTTTTTTTACATTTTTTTATCTCAGAAAATTAAAATCTATTGATCTAAAAAAAAATTTAATACACAATATACTAAAAACAACATGTACTTGTTAAAAGTCTTATTGTGGCCATAAATATCATGTTCATATATATATTTTTTTGTATGAAAAACTAAGACAACAAACGATACCGGGATGCTTTGTCAACCAGTTTTATCTGTGTCTAACTAATTGATCCAAACTTACCTTGTTTTTTTAGGAGCAGCCTTGATATCTATGTTGTGACTCTTTGATGTAGAGACTGGGTTAGGTTTTTTCTCAATGGGTTTAAGCTTTCCAGTATATGGCTTCCATGTTAACGGTTTAGATAAACTGGCTTTCAAATCAAACATCTTCTTGGTAGATTGGCTTTCTAATGTCACATTCATTGGCTTGAACGGGGTGACTAAAAATATAACATTCAAACAGGTTTAATACTATTACAGTAGTTTATATGAAAAGGTTTGATTAGGGCTTTTACACTGTACTTGAGGTTATTTCACTCATGATACCAATGATGTTGTACCAGCTCAATGAAAGGAAGAAACCACCCTCAACATCACTGGAATTAAAAATAAAAAACACCTGACAATCACAAGACAACTGATCAGCTTTATGTTAGCCCTTAGAACTGAAAGCTGTAGGGCAACAGGAAGCAGCCTATAATTTCCTGCTCTAAGAAATAGAAGAACATTAAATGTGGCATACATGTACTAAGCAAAATTGCCCAGGGATTGAGCACAGGTGGATAGTTTGATCAATTGCAGATTCATAACTTTTTTTGGTCTCCCTTCATTTATTTACGATATACACGTAATTATAAGAAGATATGGGTTCGTAAATCAAATGATTGTATTTTTTCCTTAGTGTTGTTGTTTATGTAGCCCAAATTTTCATACCGACGGCGACATCTGTCGAAACATACATTTATTTGCGGTTTGCTGAAATGTCGGTTTACACAAGTTCACCACACTTTACTCTACCCAATAATTCAACTTACCACAGGATTTCCTCTTTTCTGGTTGAAGTGTACTGTTCAAGACTCCAATAGATTTTCTAGCCACCATTTTCGGTTGGACTTCTGGTTTGGTAACTTTTATAGCTGGCACATTTTCCGAGTCTCTTGGTGATTTTCTTACACTTGTACTCTTGTTGAGAACAGGGGTTTTGGACACAGTGGGTGTCTTACGACCAAACACGGGTGTCTTTGCATTACCTCCAAATTTCAGCTTCATCGATTTAGTTGAGGTAATGGTTGGTTTAAATGGAGATCTGAATGGCAAAGGGAGACCTTTATGTATCTGTAAAAAAAAAATATATGCAATAGTTAAGATTTAATGGAGTTTTACGTTGTACTTACTGTTATTTAACCTATATGTCACTGTGTGTGACAGAAATCTGCATCTATGCCACAGGCAACACACAATGACCAGAAAATCAGAAGACTATATAGGCATCACAAACAGATCCGCTTTGTGTTGCCCCTTAGACCTGAGAGCACTACAGCAACAGGGCAAAACATTACAAATAAATCAGCTGAATGTTGCCCCTTTGTAGTAGATCTGGGAGCACCAGGGCAACCAGAAGGTGGCTCATCTAGCATGTAGGAGTGAATTTTCAGATATGTAAACTTAAGAAATTACTTGCATCAACTAATGCACCTTGAATGATCTTGAAAACAAAGATGATATTGTTCCTTACCTTGTTTGGTTCTGGTGTTTTGTGATTTTTCAATTTGAGCATAGCTTCTCGAGTCTTGCTAGCCACTTCACGGGCTTGCTTCATGGAGTTTGAAATTGACACGTTGCGTTTCTTCTTCTTCTCCAAATATACATCAATTGAGTCCATCCTAGAAAAGTTTTTCTCATGTATCTTTGTCCAGTTTTTATTTCCTGTAAAAAAAAATAAACATAAATATTGTTAATCAAAACAAAATTTCTTTTATGAATAGTTTCTCCTTTTGACTAGTTGCCAGAGTATTATTATAGGCTTATGGCACCAAAACAAAGTAAAGTTTTAATAATTCCTAATTAAAAAAATGCTTCATCTACCTCCCAGACATAATTTTAAGTCTTTTCAATAACATCTAAAACAGCCAAACCTCCACTCGGATAATATAATTTTGCTATAATATCCTGATGTGAAAAATTTATTCCAAGCAGGATGCTTTATAAATGATTAAAGCAGATTAACAGCAGCAACAGGAGATATTCAACTATGTGCATCTTTCAGACAACTCAAAGAAATGGCTAGGAAATCTGCATAAAGTATAGAAAAACACCAATGTAAATCATCGTAAATCTTTCATCAGCAAGATTTGATACCAACCTCTTGGTCATTTATTAGGAAAATATTAATTGTGAGTTTCTCAGATGAACAAGGTCTGGAATTCATTACAGCTAACTTTCCTCCCTTTACTTTTTTTATATCTTACCATTTTTGTATAGATTATATGATGTTTTCTATTAAAATGTTTGTCTACCTATTGTCTCATAGAACACTAGAGTGGAGTTTTCTTGTTCATACAGTGCGAAATTGTGAAGATAACTACAAATTGTCGAAAAAAAAAGCACTATTATACTGAGATTCTGAGAAAAGACAAACCTGGAGTTATGGGCATCACTTCTGCTTTTTTCTTCGCCAGGAAGGCAGCAAAACGAGGTATGTGAGAAGTGGAACCTTCTTTGGCGTCTTCATTTGTCATTTCTGTTAAAACAAAAGTGATTTAATAAACAATGAAATGGCATAGGTTGAGGTTTGCTTGTTTGAATTGTTTGTTTGTTTGTTTGTTTGATTGGTGTTTAACGTTGAACTCAAAGGTGTTTAACTTATATGACGACGGATTGTCCACTTCACACTCTACCATGCCTGCATAGGGGGGAAAACCAGGAGAAACTTCGTAACCCCCTTATAAATTCTTTATTGAAATTTAAGTTTAATCTGAGATTTACACAAAGGGTTTCACACAGTTCCATTAATGCTGGGGTTTTTTTTGCTGACAATCCAATTAAAAGGAACATAAGTTGATTTCAATGTGCGGTTCCACTATAATTTTATTCTGGATAATGAGGAAATTATTAATTAATTGTGAAAGGTTATAAGGACAACATGAGTGCTATTCAGGGCATATTGGTTTGTTATTTATTGATCAGTTCAACTGTTGCACCGTCTTTATAGTAGGATAGTGCACCACTAGTCTACTACATATATGAATATAATCTGATGATAAAAAAACTTTTAGGAACATTAACAAGCCCAGTGACCACATTGTGACAGCCTCCATCATTTAGAATATGTGCTTAGACTTTCAAGAAATATCCAAATAAATGGAATTATTATATCAAACCAAGTATTCAAAGCAGGTTTAAATTTACAAACTTAAATTGAACCCTTGTAGTTGTTATAAAATTAAACACCCATTATAATTTCAGATATCTATGCTTATTATCAATTTTAAAAAGTCAAAATTTTATGAGTCACAAGATCTTTTTTTTCCTTTTAATTGAATGTCTGTGATCAACATCCCCGAGCAGTTGTCTGAGGTTTAGCTTAAAATAATTAACTACAAAAGGAGTCAAAGACATTGAATCTACCTACTTTCTTCCACTTTTTTCTCAATAGCAGCCATGAGAGAATCTTTGAGGTCCTCAGTGGTCATCTCTGGCTTCATGACTTCCATCATTTCACCTAAACTGTCCTTCTTGGCTTCTTTCTGTTTGCTGTTTTCCTCCACACTATCACACACCTCAGGTGAAGGTACTATGTCAAAGGTGCTCCTTCGACGTTTAGTAGGCCGTCTTTCATTAGCATCAGCTTCTGCTTCATTGGTCTCGCCCGATTTGACCTCCTAACATACAAAAAATAGTTACATGTGGACGTGAAAGCATGTAATAACAGCATAGTAAATATAAATCTTAGTTTCAGTTCAAATATTTACTATCTGTTTACATTCAGAGTAATTTTTTTTTGTTCAACAGTAATTGTTTTTATTTAATTTCTGATGTAGAATTTTTAACAATGATAAACACTATATATTATATGTCTTCTAATCATATACCTCTGGATTGGTAAAATTAGGAGGATCCGTGGTCTGACATGCAAACCGCTAAGACCTCCTGGTTTGATGGGGATATTCTTTGATGAGGATATAATATATACTTTATATTAATTCATTACAAAGTTATTGTTTTTCAGAATTACACTATTATGAATAAGGAGTGTAACATGTTCTTATGTGTTATGTTAAACTTCTCAGTGGAATTACACCTAACAAACCTGTATATTATTTTCATTAGTATCAGACAACTTTCTCTTCTGTCTTTCTACTTTCACTTTTTTTTCCATTGGGATATTCCTATGCTCAGTCTCGCCATCTTTATCAACTTTAACAGTCTGGAAAAAAAAAATGTATCTATTTGACAGGTGTACTGTTCCATGGTGGATGAAATTATCTCCCCTCACAGATGCATTTCATGACATGCTGTCCAAAAAAATAAAATTGTCTTCCACTTTTGTTTCATGAGGAAATTAGAATTGAAAATTGACAAAACTTTGGTGCAAGGCATAGAATTTAAGTTAGCTTTCATTGTACTTAAGGTTATTTTACTGATATGATGGATTGTCTGACAAATGGGTTAAGTTAACCACCCTCACATACACCAAATAAGAAACCGAACAAACACAATCTGCAAAGATATACTGTATCAAACAGATCCGCTTTAATTATATTGTCCCTCAGCTCTGTGAGCAGCAGGCCAACAGGAAGCTTGTACCTAAAACCCCACCACAGAGGTCACTCAATGTCTCTGGCAACAAAGAATGATAACACAAGACACAATATTATAGATTGGCTTTGTGTTGCCCATTAGTTCTGTGAGCACCAGGCCAACAGGAAGCTTGTACCTAAAACCCCACCACAGAGGTCACTCAATGTCTCTGGCAACAAAGAATGATAACA
>JAVFBW010171846.1:0-11106 GCA_034783835.1 Mopalia ciliata
TGTTTTGCTTCCATGGTGCCTGGTAACTTTGTAAACATCACTCCCCAACTTCCAGTGTTTTGCTTCCATGGTGCCTGGTAACTTTGTAAACATCACTCCCCAGCTTCCAGTGTTTTGCTTCCATAGTGCATGGTAACTTTGTAAACATCACTCTCCAGCTTCCAGTGTTTTGCTTCCATGGTGCCTGGTAACTTTGTAAACATCACTCCCCAACTTCCAGTGTTTTGCTTCCATGGTGCCTGATAACTTTGTAAACATCACTCCCTAGGGTCCAGTGTTTTGCTTCCATGGTGCCTGGTAACTTTGTAAACATCACTCCCCAGTTTCCAGTGTTTTCGAAAGAAAGGTCAACTTAAAAAGAGTAAGATTAGTTTTACGAATGTAATTGCCATTGGTATATCATACACAAATCTCAAACATAACGCATAGATTCAAGATGTCCCCTTTATTTTAAAAGAATGTGGAACAAAATAATTTTTTGGTAACGAAGTATGCTGATATAACATATAACAATAGTGCGTAAGTTAATTCTGGTTTGTATTACCTCAATTTATTGGAACGGAACTATCGTAATAACTCATCTGTGACGAATGACAGTGCAAGCGCTTTTTAATTGCAAGTGCTTTTTAATTCATTGTCCTTGCTTTTAATATCGCATGTGTAACAACTGACACACATAATTGTTACATACATAGATTCATCTGAACGGGACGTATTTAGGACGCGTTGAACAAAGTGTACTTCATGTGGTTACTGGCGATTTATATACGAGGCAGGTGACCCCAAAGGGCATTGTTGTAACTTGATAATATTTATTCCAGGTGTGAATAATCTATTATGTCTGGTGAGTATTAACGTCTGCTCTAATTTTATTCCCATGAAGAATGCTTCAACGTCATAGACACAAATGCTCATATAACCAGTGCAATGACCCGCCTTAGGCTTAATCTTCAGATCGACATCCGTTTTCAAGGTTGACGACCTTGAAAATAATCATTTATTCAAATGATATGTCAACATAACCCTAGACAACTAAAGAATGATGCTAGATCGTCCTCGCTATTGTTATAAAAATTATATTGTGATATAAATAACTAGACAGGGAAGCTACAATGTATGAAATTGATGATGAATGCAAAAGCTCTAAGATGTTGACTCGTCCATATCAATACAGTAGGAATTATTAAAAACATACATTGGCGTCATCAACTTTGTTTGATCATGATCAATCGACAAATACGGATTTTCGGAATTCTCCTCCATTCTTGATCAAGAGCCTGCTGCAGTTCTTGCACGTTTTGCCTGCGCACGCATCTATCCAAATCAACCTACAAATGTCCTATTGGGTTCGTATCTGGTGATTTAGACGGCCAGGGCAACCCTATTACTTTCGTGCTATTTAGAAACTGAACAGTAGCACATGCTGTGTGCGGCAGAGCGTTGTCGTACAGAAAAAACTTTTCTACAGAGGTCCATTATGGACAGCATGCATGGTGTCAAAACCTCATATCTGTATCGTGCGTCGTTAAGGTTTTCGGGGATTTGTACCAGTTGAGTTTTTCGAACGCAGGATATGGCACCCCATAACCAGACTCTCCTCCAGTTTCGCAGGTTCCAGTCCTTAATCTGTTGCAACTTCGGAGTCTTGCACGTCGATGCTGTTGTTCAGTACTGCCATAGTAAATACGTCTGGCGGGAATGCCGTTTTGACGGAGAGGGCTTCTGACTGTTTGTGCTGATATTCTCCGGAGACCTGGGACATTTGACGCGGATTCTGTTTCTGTTATAGTGATCATGGGTTACTGTAGTGACCCTAGGTCGATCGGAACGTTGAAGGCCAGCTGTTGAACCGGATTGCTGGTACCGTTGGAGGAGCCTGGAAATCGTGCTCCGGTGGACATAATAAAGTCTAGCGACCGCATTCCGTAATTCCCCGGCCAGGAGACGACCAGTAACGATGTTCTGGGTAGCTTCGTCTTGTCTTGGCATACCGTAGCATGATGGAGAAAGAATTTAACATCTGAATTCAATTGAATGGCTGTGTCTTTTTTACCCATTAAACTCGCACTTGTAACTGCCCAAAGTTTTCCCTACTCCTCCTTCGTGCAGCGTTACACAAACACTGACACAAAAGTCACGTGTGATCAACAGCCACTATCAGGTGCTTAAATTCAATTATCGAACATTTACATTATAGCATAATCATAATGTCATATCTGAATCATGCAAATTTTTGGAAGAATTCATGTTTTAAATTTTGTTTGTGATGTTGCATTTCTTTTTTGGGAGAGCATAGGTTACACGTATTTTGTAAGAATAAATCAGACATATGATTACCGCGATTTGAACCCAATGCCTCTGGGGTACACGCCGCCCAAAACTATCGACTGAGCTAGAGAGGGGTCGCAGCAGAATGAAACCCGGATTTGAACCAAGGAAACATGTCGATTTTCTTTCTACATAAATCTTAAATTATATATTTGTTATAAGCGAGACTTTATGGATTTTGGACTCCTTGATTTATTCATACTCAACGTTTCAGTGAGGATACTAGCACCATTTCCAAATAATTGATAGTAATAGCATTACGAACATGTATTTATACAGTTTGAGGCTCCACATGTGTAAAAATAAAAAATTAACTGGATTGGCTGGCTTATATAATACAGAATTGGCTAATAGTCGGGATGTGCCAACATAACACATATAATGAAAAAACCCTGTAATACATGTATAATAAAGAAAGAAGCCATACTTCTACACAAGTGTAAATATGTGTATAAAGGAAACTTATAGGCAAATGTATTCGAGGAGGGGGTTAACGTTTAACAAATTTGATTAGGTCGGCATATGTAAGGTGAATTAAACAGCCAATGTCTCCGTTTAGTTGTGGTTTTGTTCTGCGAATTTGGATGGCTTCCATGAGCTTTCTAGTATTAAGATTGGGCAGGTCTATGTTAACAATTTTTGTGTTGTCCCAGTCACAACTATGGGTTGGATTTGCTTGAATATGTTCACAAATGGTCGATTTTGAGTCAGACTGTTGCACATATGCTTTGTGTTCTGTTTGTGTATTTCTGAAGAGCAATCACAATGGCACAGGGCTGTAGATACATTTAAATCGATGAATTAATATGCTCGAGATAAACTCCCACAAACAAGTTTCTTAATCGACCTTAATCAAAAGTTGTGTTACGTGCAACCTATATACATATTGAGAGAATGCTATGAATATTCTCATGGTGTATTGTTAATTCACCTGTGAATATTTTAAGTACAATTGAGTTTGATAATAGTATCCTTATATCACATGTAGTGTATACTAAATGCAGCTGCTCTCAACTTCAACATTTTCGAAAAATTAGCCATTTATCTTTTTTAAACTAATCTACCAATTTGTGTTTTTGAGCTGTTAAGTAAAAGGCATAGATCATCACTTCAATGTGGTTATATTATATTAACTCATGTGTATAAAACCAAGGAAATAGTTTGAATATAATTTCAAAAAATTAAATTGAAATGTTTAAAATTTCTATTTGTAAATTTGGGGTATTTATTTATTTGATCATTTATACATCTACCCATTTACCTGTCCAAATATATAAATATCAAATTATTCATCTGTTTTTTTTATTATATTCTGCTGTATCGTTTCGAGTCCCATAATATTGTGTGAGCATTTTGAATTGAAATATTAGTGTTGATATTCATTGTTATGAAAAATTAACTATTAAATTAGTCATACTATTTTGTCAAAGAAATATTATTAATGATATGCTGTATGTTTGATTTTGTGTTCAAGGCTTTGGCTGTTAAAAAAAATGTAAAGTTATATGTTGTCAATCAAACTGCTTTCTTATTTATTTTTTTTAAGGGGGGGGGGGGTGAAGGGGGCAGGGCGGAGGATCTGAAAGACTTAGTTATGTAAGATATGTTCTTTCAAAGGGAATTAGCAAGTCTTATACTATGATTTTTTATGTATATCTCCTTTATTTTCTGTAATTAATCCCCCCTTTTTTGTGCTGCAACGGCTATGTTATTATCCTTGTAAAATGCATGGTCGAATATCCTGAAAATTAATTTAAATAAGGAACCTTTTATCGAGAGCTTGGTCAAACATTAATATACTTAAAGTGATATTCACCTTTCTTTTGGTTTGCTTATGTGTTAGACTATATACAAACAAATATCAATCAAGTATAAGGATGTTCTATCATATATTACTTAACAATGATTTGCACTACATATGAGTGCAACCATTTAGTATCTGTTGACTACCATCAGCTATATTCTGAACAGTATTTAATGTGGACTGTATGACTATGTTACATTTTCTGAGGTTTTGATATTTGTGTCTGGTTGTGTATTTTTTATGAACAATAGGTATCTGAAGGATACAGAGTCTGCCATTTTTTTTGTTTGATTTTTTTTTGGTTTCTTTTTCAGTTTTTTTTTTTTTTGTGTATTTTTTTTTTGAGGGGTATTTTTTGTGTATTTTTTGTCTTCCCTTCTCCTTTTTTTTTGATAAATGCTTCAAATCCGAATCAAAATCTTCCTATGCAGTCCAAGCTATTCTTGCGTTCACTGCTTATTGCATAAGTACTATGATATGTAAAGTAAAAGTTCTTATCTTGCATGTTCTCCTTTATTTTCTTAAATTGTATGCAAACACAATAATAATGTGTATAAATAAAAAAAAATGTCTACCGTGAAACGCCTCTTTCAGTTTCGACCCGGATTGATGACTGTGCTATGTAGTTATGCATTTGATAATGGATATGGGAATTATGTCGTATAGAATGTCAGTTGGGGTCTTTTATGCCAGGAATCACAGGGTTTGTTTACCATGATACAATCATTGAGAACATTTCAGACCATTGTATGACATTAGCTATTTGGAATGCATTATAACTAGCTTAAACTTGTCCCTAGTTCTTCTAATATGTTTTGGCATTCAGATATCGACGACAAATTATCCTAACTCTCTTATTACTGTTATTATTATTTATCTGTTGCGATGTAGAACTCAATAGTGGACCAAACACTATTGCTGACAAATTACAGTATATCATTTTTTGATATTGATTTTCGTTTTGAAGATATTTAGCAACGATTTTTTTAAAGAGGAGATTTTTATTTTTTACTATATATTTTTATCAATTGCTCAAAAACTAACTTAAATTTAGAAGAAAAAAAACTACGACAATATTTTAGTTTAAAAGCTTGTCTTCAAAGACATGCACGTTTAGAAAACAAATCTCAAACCATCAGAGAAAAATAAGAGTTACACATCAGGGTTCATTTTAAATTATTATTTGAGGTTTTTCTCTATTAATGCCATTAAAAAATAATGTTAATCATATAATGACATAATATTTAGAATTTTGAAGTCCTCTGCTTTCTAAATATATATGATGTTAATTTAATCATCTTTTAGAAATACCCTCAGAATCCACGAAAAGATAAGAGTCGCATTTTGTTACTCCTGATAGTGGTAGAGTCCTTAAAGCGAAACCTCAAACTGAAATAGCATAATTTAGCATGACATTAAATGTTTAATACATATACTTGCAACTGGGCTACATCCTACTCAATATACTCACAATTCATTTTCTCTTTTTGGGGAAAATTGTGTCCTGTTAATTTAAACTTACACCTATACGTCTCCCAAGTCATATTGTGACAACATCTTCGTTTATATGTATGGGAGATTAATGCATCAAAATCGTGAATGAGTGTAAGTTGGCGGGAAATATTTGTAACAGAAAATGTAACACATCACTTACTCCAAAGTGTGATACTCCAAAATGTAGCACGGGCGGTTGAAGGGAGCTGTAGTTTTGCCCTCGGGCTCTATAGCCAAGAGGCAACGCGAAGCCGAAGTTTTTGGAGATGATTTTGAACCATACGTCCTGTGGCTGTCACGTGTTGTCTTTCAAGCTGGCGCTTCGTTGTGTTAGTGAAATAAACTTAAATGTGGCGTAAACACTTAATAAACATACAAACCACACACCAAGTGGTAATATGTTTGTTGAAATAATAACAACCACTTAATATATCAGAAAGCGGCGTTAACTCAAAGTGTACAAGCTTGATCAATACGAATACGTTGATATGTTTCTTTTTTACTTGTCACTCATTGCTTATCCCCCTTGATTGATTTCCGATTAATTTTTCTGATAAATAACATTCATTGGACACACTATAAACTTTTCGGCCACTCCAGGTGTAACTGCGACTGGCTAATGGTCACAATGGCCTGGCTTGTTTTACCCAACCAAGAGATGTGCTAGTCCGTCCCTGCAGGAGAACGGGAAGAAACTACTATCTATCTAATAGCGACGTAGTTTCCCAGTGAAAAAAAAATCGACAGCAAGAAGACGATTCAAGATAACTACTACACTTTATTACTGTCGGTTAACCAATTATAATATAGCATTCCTCCTAATATTTAACAAAGCAGGGAAGTCCAAAAATCATCGGAGAGAGAGTCCATGTATGTTACATTATAAGATAAATTCTATTCTGCCTCTAATCAGAGCTTTCTTGCTTAAATAGGAATCGCCCCAATTCATATTATGACGTGTCACTGACAACAAGTCCGTTAACACATTCCAATATGTCATAAGAGCATCTCACCTATTATAAACGAACAATGGGTGCGTGAGAGGGGATAAGTAGGTTGTATGCAATTCAGAATAACATACTTGAAACTTAAAACACAATCAGTTAATACATGGTTGTAATCATACAATACAGATGCGTACATCTCAAATAAAGACAACTTAACTTTATCTAACAAAGCTAATAAATCATGAAACATGTAAATAGAAAATATCAAAATCAAGAACAAGTTAAGATGTAAGGTCCATATATCTTACATATCAGATTTTACAACATGTTCAGAAATATCAAAACGATCGACAATTTAGGAAAACAACCACTACGAAAAAAATAAACAATGCGATTTTATTTTTAATTTTTCCCAGTGGTGGTTTTAACATGAGATTTGTTGAGCAATGGTTGAATACTTTAAGTCAAATCGTCTTCTGATTGGTTGATCTCGAGGTCAAATTAACTATCACTTCATTTTACTTAACGCAATAGGATACAACATGAAATGCGCTTCGTCTCACTGCGGTAATTAAGAAACAAACCGCACCAGGATCTTCGGCAAGTTAATTCTCACGAGCGCTTTGTGTTTTTAATGAAATGTTCTTGTTTATTAATTAGGTAAGGAACAAAAACACAAATTGCATTGATTTATATATGCAGGCACTTCTTAAAAACCACCTTGGATCTATTAAAATGTACAAGTAAACAAAGAATATAGACGAAAGGTCGTTCACTTGGCGTGAAAATGCGTAAATGTTCAGAGGGTCTAAAGTGTGGGCGATCGATAGTTATTTATGATCACAATTTAATTTTTTGTGGATTTAAGCCGCAATTAAGACTCGTCCGCTAATGTGCATATGCCTCTGTATGACGTCATAAAACAAACCCCGTAATTTGTCTAGGGATAAATGCAGAATGTTCGGTGATATGTGTACACGTGATGATCCCAATTTATGACCACTCAGTCTATACGGAATTTCTTGGAGGCAGTATGGCTATTCAGGAATCGAAATACAGTGCAACAAATGTATACTTTCTTAATCGCTTTCATTTAGACGTTCAGGATTGTACATACAGAGGGCTATAAAATAATCCCCGCCTCCCCCAACCTCTCTCCCAATTCACTATCAAAATAACTTCTGTATAGATTGATTGATTGATTGATTGATTGATTGATTGATTGATTGATTGATTGATAGGTGTTTTACACCGTGCTTAAAGGTAATTCACTTATATGACGGCGGTATATACCAACAATAACTGACAGTGGCATGAAGTGTTTCCATCATATTTGAAAGTTTATTTTCCTCCACTGCAATGTAAGGACAGTATTGCCGCTCTTCAAAGCAAACTGCCCTAAGCCAGAGGGCGAATTCTGTATTGACAAATGACTTTCAACAGTAGTTTACAGCAATAAACCGATAATACCGTCATGACATAGAACAGTCGGTCAGTCAATGAATAGGCCTGTTTAATCAGTGGGTGGAAATAAAAGCAAATACACCAAGCTAACTTAGCTCTCCGTGTGGAACCTCGTAGATTAATCAAAATCACTCACATGTTAAAACCCCCCGGAGTTCCGGTTTCACTTGAATTACTTCATTATTTATCATGAGTACATATAAAATAGCAGACTAGTAGAAAACAATCAATTGAGGTAAAGGACACACATTAGAGCTTGTGTTGCATTGAGAAGGTAAGTAATATAACAGTGCACTTTGTTTGAAATTGATGTAAGCAATTCATATCGTCTATTTAATTGATAATAAACGTTAAATTGCAATATAGTTTTTTTTTATAATTTGTAAGAGTGTTTGATACACAATAAGTGTAACAACAATCTTTGTCCAAATTAGTGTACCTATATAATTCGACACTTTATTTCACCATCCCTATAAGTGAATAGGTCGTAACCATGTTCTTATGTACTAATCGCTTTTGTATGATTGTTCCATTGTTTTTGGATTTTTGTTGTTTTTTTTTGTTTTCGTATTCTTTTTCTTTTATTCACTCACAAACTATCTTACTTTGATTATTTCATTCACATTAATGTGCATAATCTTTGTAAAGTGTCCTCAATTAATCCCGACCGTTAAATGTTTTGTTCAATTGTATAATGTATTTCGTATACACGAATAAGCCGAGTCGGCAGTACAGTTTATCCACCAAAATAAACATTAAAAACAATGACCACAGCTTTAGGAAAGTGTGGATTGGGATTTCAATTCTCAGACAACCATTTTTTGTGTAGGTTGATGATCAGAATTGTCAGCGGCTTGGCGATGCAAGTAGGGGTTGTGGAGCACCTGGCTAATCGTATATTTGCTCCTATTTTTATATTTGCACCTTATTGTATAAAATGAGTGCCTATTCGTATTTTTGCTACTTATCTCGTATAATCTGAGTGCTTTTCGTATAATTGCTCTTATAAGGGTTTAATGAGTGTTGGCCAATAAGCTTTTTATTTATTTTCCCTGCGGTCATTTTAGAAGTTCAATGTGCATGTCCTCTACTGTCTACCATGTAGTTCTAATAATAAATTTTATATGGAAAGTAAATGAAGTTATGTATCAAATTATTTACATTTTCACTTCCGACATTTGAATATAGAGACTATATCAATAAGAATTCGATAAAACGCCCATTTTTGTATTGGAATACTAGGCGAAAAATAAATCGTTTATATCAAGAAAGTTCTTCCCTGACGGTATATACCATGTACAGGGGTCTTGCTGTTACGCCGAATGTATAATGCTCATTTGCTTTACTGTTACATGGTATCAGAAGTCTATCAAGTAGAAATATGAAACCAGACATTACCCAGTCTAAACGGCATTGTGACTTTCTGTGGGTTTTCATATTGCCATATGGCTCATTGTGCAAAATATGGTGGATTTCGCTGTTTCAGGCAGTTTGAATTTCAGAATCGACTGATGCATTATGGGTAAAATATAACCTTTGTTAGACGGTAGAAACGGCGTTAACATGATATACCCATGATTCCACATACAATTCATGTCCTTAGAGGTTTCTCTATGTCTCGCTGGGGAGCGCTTTTTCAGCAATCAGCGCTGGTCTGCTCACATTGCCGTTGAGACTGGGTAATGGCTGGTTTCATACTTCTATGTGATAGACTTCTGATGGCATGTATAGTACACATGAATTGTTTTCAGTATTTTCGTTATTTTGGGATAGTCTTTTTGTTTCGCGTTTTATTCAATACATGGATATCTTTTATTATGAGTTATTTACAAAACCAAGGATCATTGTTGTTAAGCAGTATGTATAATATACAGGAGTATGTGGTATGCATTGCTGCATTTAATAATAGCATGTGAAGAAAATTCCGGAGAACGGTACTTTAAAAATGATGAATCTTGGGAAACTCCTGGCGTTCCTCGATGATAACGTTACTCACTAAACGAAACCCATTTACCTAGTGCAATGTGTGCACGATAATTGGCAACTAAATCGACAAATATTAAGCCATTCGTCCTAACGACAACAATTGATATACGCAGTGGCTGCTCAGGGACGAAATTACTTAGAATTCCTTACCTAAAAAGACGCTTTTTTGAAATATGACGTCACTGTTTCTTGCTGGTCTACAAGACCGTGGACATACTATACGGCAGTTGCATACTTCTAGTTAATAGGCATAGGAAGCCCCCTGCAATAGGGGGACTTTGGATTATAAAGCTTGCCAAAATACACGGACCACTGATGAGTTTGTCCTTGGGCCCACATGTGGATTATACCCACCCTTCGGGAGGGTCCCAAATACATACATTTCCTCCCCACAGGGCCCTCCCAATTCGGGCGCCCTCCAGTGCACAACTTTCTTCGTATTGAGGCTTGTACACTGGAGAGTTATCCCGCGTTTGATTCTCGGACTGCACTATGTTTTCACCCACACCGCTGCCTTGTCGCTACTATGACCATGCCCAGAAGATGCCGGCCGACGTCTTCGGCGTGAAAATCAGCGTTTTGACGACAGCCAACAGGATCTTGGCCGTGGCCAACATATCCTTTCTCTTGAAAATTTTGTTCAAGTCGAGCTGCCGCTACGACTAGGCCCTGAAGATGCTCGCCGACAAAGAGGGAGATCGGTACCTCGAAAACGTTCTCAACCACAATCTGGTGAAGGACTCCGACGAGGTGGACGACGATGATGACGATGTCGACGAGGTGGACGACACTGATGACGATATGGATTACGCGGAAGATGATGACACACGGGCGCGTGTCCATAAACGGCCAGCCAAGGTAAAAAGACAATAAAGTATCAGATATGTATAGAGGTAACTAACCTATAGCATACGCAGCGTGCAGGCTTTTTGGGTGTCACGTCATTGTCATTGCTGTCAACTTTCTAAGTAAAAAAAAAACGGAGGATGGCCTATCCTTAGTTACTGGTAGATAAATAAATGACAGCCGAAATCAACAGCTAAATTGTCCGGAGGGGGGGGGGGGGGGGGGGCTCTTATAATT
>JAVFBW010171857.1:0-11106 GCA_034783835.1 Mopalia ciliata
GCTCCAATAAGCCAGCAAACTTTTTTGATCGAGTTAGGACATAGACACTGAGTAGTTATCAGTGGCCTGATCAAAATAAATCCGCACTCCTATAACTAAAAACACACTCTTATAATTTGTGTAGAATTTAAATTTACAGCCAAGCACTACTTGGCCTTGCCTATTCTTTTTTATGTTATTTCCCCTTTTTAGCAAATTTTCGGTCGGGAAAAAATACATATTACCGTTTATGAATGCATTTTACTTTTAAACAGACATGATATTACTCATACAAAAAAAATCTGGACCATTGTCAACAACAACACGATTGTTTTTAAACTTGCCTCCATGTTACTTACCATAGATCTATTTAAACTGATATTGTTTTGTTAATTGCTGCCCCAAGAAGGTTTTTTCTTCTGTATGAATCAAACTGAAACTCTGATCTACCTCTACAAGGTGCCGGCCATATCTATTTTAACTATTACCAGTTCAAAGAATATCTGCAGTGAAGCTAATAAACTGAAAATGTTTTCAAATGTCCTGTGTCTTTCGTTTTTAATTTATTAGTAAATGAACGCTTCTTAAATTATACCACAAACCACTCTTATAACTGCAAATAAAAATGAATTTTCCCTTATTTTGCGAGATATCAAAGCCTCAGCTGATGGATAATCGCTTTTTATTTGCAGTTATCTAAGTGAATTGCGATAAATTAATCTAAAAGACTGGAGACAATATTTAAAACCTGGCTCGATTCTTCTTACTGGGCAATGACATCCCACAGTACATTCGAAGTCTTCCCACATTTTGTATCTATCAAGTTCCATCTAGCTTTTCAAGGTAGATTGCAACTTTGAAATAAACTCGCGCCGTCGCTATGGAATTGGGAAGTCTCGTGCCGGAGCTTTAATTTTAACCACAATTACGAAAAATACAGCTGTTTATAAACTTGGAACATCAAATAGTCAAATTGTTTGGTTTAAGCATATATAAATATGTTAATATCTTTAAAAAAAAGAATTGAATTGGCCTACAGCTTGCCGATCTGACCGTCATGCATTTTGATTTTCACAGCCACGATATCGGAGAAATGACACCACTTGCCGCAGTAATTAAAGTGTCGAGTTGCTGTGTGATTTACAAGCAAATGACATAACACATACGGTGATAAGCTTACCCACAGTCACCTTCATATATATAGTTAAAACAATTATACTGAAATATTCATGGTCACGATTGATGTAAAACAAAACTCTGAGCGAAAGTTTTTATTTCTGATATATTGGCTGATTATTTGACTGGTGTAATTGAAATAGGCTATGGAGTCTTAAATCGAAGTTGCAATGCAATGAAAGTGGATTAACATTTTTATCTGTACAAAAAGTGTGCCCATGTGCGTTTAAACAAATATTGCTTATAATTTGTTTCAATATGACGCCTCGCTATAAGAACAAATATAGGTATGACTGGATTCCTCGCTTTTGACAGTACTGTCAGATATGTATGTGGCCACTTACAGACATAAGCCGAGACGAGATAGCAAAAGAGATGTGACTTGCCGTTGCTTGTCACCACGGACCAATCACCTTCAAACCTGATGGTATGTTCTTGACGTCCTTGTCAATAGCCTAAAGACTAATTCCTTTATTCGACGTCCTTGTCAATAGCCTAAAGACTAATTCCCTTATTCGACGTCCTTGCCAATAGCCTAAAGACTAATTCCCTTATTCGACGTCCTTGCCAATAGCCTAAAGACTAATTCCTTTATTCGACGTCCTTGTCAATAGCCTAAAAAATTCACTAAATTGACGTTCGTGTCATAGCTTCAAAAATATAACACTCATTTGATATCTGTGAAAATAGTCTAAATAATATTTCACTTAATTGACGTTTCTGTCAAAAGCCTAAAGAATATTTCAGGAAAATTATTTAAGGACTCTTCCGCTAGTCAGGGGTAAACTATGTCACTCTTTTCTTTTTTTTTTTGTCTTTTGAGGGTATTTCCAAACAATGATTATATTAACATCATTTTTATTTAAAAAGCGGAGAATTTCAAGATTCTAAATATTATGTCATATTATTATTATTCATTTTATTTTATTAAAATGTCAAATAATTTTTTAAAATGGACCCTTCTTTGGAACTCTTATTTTTCTCAAATAGTTTAAGATTCTTTTTTCTTCGAAGACAATTATTTAAACTAAAATACCATCATATGATTTTTCTACTTTCAAGTTAGTTTTTGAACAATTGATAAAAATAAATATAAAAAATCTGCTCTTAAAAATATATTTGCTAAATATCTTCAAAACAAAAATCAATATCAAAAAACTGCTTGACGGTTTTTTAGATTATGGCTTAACAAGAGAAAAAGAGTCACGTTTTTTAGTCGTGACTAGCGGTAGAGTCGTAAGTAACCCAAATTGCTCGAAACTATAACAGTGCAAAAAAGGAACTACAAAAATAAAGGCAAACAGAATAAAGTTATGTTTAACTGATGCAAAAGCATCTGAATGTAAATTGATTACAATCGTCAGGGAGCTCAAGAACCACAGAGAAGACCTTAACTCTCTCTCTCTCCTTTATAACCGATAAATTACCAAGCATGACAGTAGAGATTATATACAGTTATTTTGATGTGGTGCAAATCTGGGAAAAGAAAAGATACATAGTTCTATATCCTCATGGTTTATCATACAATGTAGCCTTATATAGCTGTGTAATCTCGAGTTTTTTTCTTTTACTTGCCAGCTATAATGGGTCAATTAACACTGTCTAATAATATTTGATATACTGGACTTCCGGCACATTTTATATGTGCATATGCCAATAAAACTGACCAATTAGCCTTGTTAAAAATATGGAAATGCGGTTCAAGTTCCTGCTGCTGTTGCACTTGATACTGTAATAATATCCTGATAATGTAGCAACAACAGATTCTGTAATAATGTCCTGATAATGTAGCAGCAACTGATACTGTAATAATATCCTGATAATGTAGCAACAACAGACACTGTAATAATATCCTGATAGTATAGCAACAACTGATGCTGTAATAATATCCTGATAATGTAGCAACAACTGATACTGTAATAATATCCTGATAATGTAGCAACAACAGATACTGTAATAATATCCTGATAATGTAGCAACAACTGATACTGCAATAATGTCCTGATAATGTAGCAACAACAGATACTGCAATAATGTCCTGATAATGTAGCAACAACTGATACTGTAATAATATCCTGATAGTGTAGCAACAACTGATACTGTAATAATATCCTGATAATGTAGCAACAACAGACACTGCAATAATGTCCTGGTAATGTAGCAACAACTGATACTGTAATAATACCCTGATAGTGTAGCAACAACTGATACTGTAATAATATCCTGATAATGTAGCAACAACAGATACTGCAATAATGTCCTGATAATGTAGCAACAACTCATACTGTAATAATATTCTGATAGTGTAGCAGCAACTGATACAGTAATAATATACTGATAGTGTAGCAACAACTGATACTGTAATAATATCCTGATAATGTAGCAACAACTGATACTGTAATAATATCCTGATAATGTAGCAACAACTGGTACTGTTATAACTTTTAACTGATATTGTAATAACTGTTTTAAAGGAATTGAACAAATTTTGACCGATATGGTAGTATCTTTTAACTGATACTGTAGTAATATTTTAGTAAATTTATTGTACTAACATATTTATTATAGAAAAGTTTAACTTTGTATAGAAGGTTATGGGGCAAACATAATTTGGGGGTTTGCTATTATATTGGACGGAACTTCCAATTTACTTGAGTATGTTATCGGGTGTTTCCAGTGACATTCAGGAGCTGTTTTTGTTTTTTGGGGGGCATGTCTAAGTCAATCACTGAATTAATGACGTTAAAAAAGCTTTAAAATGTCAGTGTTAGATATTATGTATATAGATATTATGTATATATTTATTTATTTATCAACGACACTCAACAACAATTTTCTATAGAAAGATAAACATTTCTTTAAAAAACTACAATATTTTTCAAAATTTATTACAGTATCTGTTGTTATTACAGTATCTGTTAATTTAATTACAGTATCAGTTGTTTCTACATTATCGGGAGTATATTACAGTATCTGTCGTAACACCCTCAATTTTTCTCTCTTTCATCCGCCTTGTGGGCTATTTTAGTTGAATTCCTTGGAATTTCCACTTTATAGGTATGTTTATATTAAAATATGTGATATTCTTATTGATATGAAGATAGCAGAATAAATATGAAAAGTCGTTGCCTTTAATCAAATTTGTTTAGTGCCGCCATGAGCGACCAAAGAACTATTCTGCAAAAAGGCGGGGAATTATGTTAGTAGGCCTATCTAAGAGTTTCTATATGACTACCATGGCCCCGAGTGCTTTGAGTATGTTCCCAGTGTTTATACACATGATTTTAAAGATTAAAAAGTATTGGTTAAAGATACTGAAGTCTTATATTATAAAGGCTCTCTTTCGGGATTTGTGTCATAGAATAATTTAAGGTGATCACACTAAAAACTGGCTGTTTAGCAACAACAAAAAATAATAAACGAGTTAGAAAAGAATGGTTATGGTTATGTTTGGGCACAGCAAAATGCGTAAAGGAAGCTGTGTTCATTAAATGGTTTATTGAAACACTGAACGATAACTATATGCTATTAATTCCTGGGCGTGGGTCTTTTAAATGAAATAATATGACCCAGTTTAACATGGGCGGAAATGGTGACAGTTAAAATTACCCAGAAAGACAGGAATCGTTGTCACAATCTTTTGGGGGACTAAAACCTGAGTTTCCGTGCAAAATAAGAATTATCTGGGTAGGGTTGGAGTTATTCGCGGGCGTTTGTCTTTAAAAACAAAATAATATAGCCCAGTTTAACATTGACGTCCATAGCGACATATTTAAATAAAGCAGAGAGACAGGAATCGTTGTCATAATCTGGTGTGGCATTTAAACATGAGTCTTCGTGCAAAATTTCAGTTTTCTTGGACCATTAGGATAAGAGTTATTCCGGACGAGTGTCTTTCTAAACCAAATATTAAGACCCAGTTTACGTTAATGGGTACTATGCGTACCATGGCGGCAAGGTGGCGCGTTAGGCCGACCTGCAATTCTTAAATTCTTTATTAACCTTAGGCATCACTGACTCTTATTAAATAGCTATAATAATTTTGACAATGATATAACACAAATAGTAGGCTATATAATGTGTAATATATAAGTAAAACAATTATGCACTTAACATCCGGTGAGGAATTGTGTACATGGTAGTGATGCTTTACCGAATTTCTGTTCAACTTCTGTCTGCAATAGCATAACTATACATGTATTATTGTAATTAAATTACTATTTTTTTTTCAAAATATTAGATTTACTTGAACAAAATCACTTAAAACAGAAATACCAAAAGGAACTTTTACCTGTTTACAAACAACAATATGTATTATACATGATTTAAGGAACACGTTGGCCTTTGTTTTGATTGCCTACAAACAGGATGAGACATGTAGACAAAGTAACATTGGTTTATAGAGAATTGTATTCATTATGAGATACAATTGAAGCTAAGAGTTACAAAGATTGACGGAACAGTTCAACATGTTTACACTGGTCAATCAACTGTATGCCTAACTTTAAAAGTAATATGAACAAAACATTACACAAAAAGGACCATTGTTGGGACTGGAAGTCCTCAATGTCGCATAATGCCCAAGTATGCTAACAGTTTATTACCAAAAGTCCGCAAATTACAAAAATCGCATGGATGTAGTGATGAACTCCATCCCATGACCAACTAGTTTATTATTTTCGTCTTTTGTCACTTCATTTATTCCATAAAGAAGAGTGTTCAGTTATGCTAGCGTGAATATTTTTGTATAAAAATTTATATTATCAGTAACAAAAAAGTGTTCATTTAATAAGCTACAACCTGTTCGTAGCCTGCACAAAAAGTATATTAATTAACCAGGGGCCATGATAAAAATGACTCGGAGGAGGCACAATGTCAGACATGTCAAACACAAATCGGCATTTGAAGACCTTCAGTTGACTTGGCGTGTTTGATATGTTCAGGTAGGTTATTGTAATCTTGAGTAGTTGCTGGTAAAAAAAGACTGACACAATTACTCAATACCACTATAAATAGTTGTAAATTTATTTGGATTTCTCACTGCGCATGGCCTTCCTTTTGGTGTTCGAGATGGTAGATTTTCGAAAAGATAACTATGTGCATCATTATGAATGATTTTATTAAACAATTAAACAAATTTTACAAAACCAGATTCCAAATAAAGCGTATAATTTGATGCACTACGAGTTACTTCTGTAATGGTCCTCACTGCTTCTATCTGTATTCTCTCTAGATTCTGTTCAGAGATCTGATCAATATTGTCCCACACAACATCTGCATATTTAAACGCTGAGCGGATAAAAGTGATATACATGTATACTATTGAAAGAGTTTCGCAGTCAAATTTATATTTAAGGTTTTGCTCAAGGGACAACTTTTTTGTGATATTATTTAATATCAAAGACACGCGCAGAAATTAAGTCCTACATTCAAGTGTTTGTGTTGTTTGACTTGGTTGATAACTGAGTTGTCAAATGTTATGATGGCATTAGAAGGCAAAGCTTTGAGCGATATTAACATAGTTTCGGTTTTAAGTACGTTAACTAACCATTGTTTTGACCAATCCAATACACTTTTATGATCCTGTTTTAGAGTATGGACATCATTAACAAGATTATCTGACACTATGTACAAACATGTGTCATCAACAAACATATGCAAATTGATAAATCTGAGAAACAGAAGTGGGCCCAAGACTGACCCTCGGGGAACCCCAGCATTTATATTTTAATTGTTGATTTAGATCCACGAGAACCACTCAGTTCTGTTTTCTACCGGTTAAATAACTCCCAAGCCAAGACAATAATGTTTCTTTAACGCTGTAACTTCTTAACTTTTGCAATAAGCTAGCGTCCAAACTCTATCAAAAACTTTTAAAATATCGACAAATACAACTTGTACTTCTTTTTTTGTCGTCGAGTGGTTTGACAATATAGCGAGTCTGTTAAATGCTTAGATGAGAATCAAGACTGTTTTGACGAAACGTGAAAATAGATGTTCGAAAACTTTGTTGGCGAAACTGAGAAAAGATATCTGTTAGTAGTTTTCGTAGTCATTTTTGCTTCCGGATTTATAGATATCATTGACATATGATAATTTCCAATCTTTGGGGAGATTATTTGAAATTATTAAAACATTTGAGCTCTCATACTTAAGGCTGTTTCACACCTCTTGTTAATGTACTTTGAATTCTAGGTCCTGCCAGAAGGATTCCTTGTAAATAAATCGGATTGCAAGCGGGCCTTACAATTTTAGATCAATGGATTTCGTCAACAGTGCTCGTGTCTCGAGTAAGCATCGATTGTTAACTACAGTTATGACGACCCTCAGTTTTGAAGGGGATGTTAATCTATAGCTGATGGCCACACTGTCTGACAATTAGTTATCGTCAAATCTACAAATACGTATAAGGTGACCTATAGAAGATCACGCGCGTCTCCGTGGCAACCAGTCACATAACGTGACACAATACAATATCCTTTAAAGCGTTGAATGCACATGGACACCTAGTATCAATCACGTGTGTGAAAATAACCTCGCCTACGTTAAACGTCAATCAAACAAAAGTTAATGGCATGAATATAACCCATATCTCCTCACCAATATTTCTTGTGATTCGATTTACTAGACACCTGTTATTGAACTTTGGTCCCAACCTCCGTGTGTTTTAGTTATGACTAATGCGTATTACCATGTTACCTACAAACACGTAAACTGATGTGCAGAGGCCGTCTGAAGCTCAACGTATGCTGTCCTACATTCGTCACAAGTAATACAAAGTTAGTATGTAATGTTCTTATCGAGAGGGTGAGAGAGGGGGTATTGTATTGGTACATACACATCTGGGTTAGTGCTAAGTGCTAAGCACCTACAGAGTAGAAAAGTTTTTTAAAAAACTTTTAATTCAAGCCAGTATGTAATAATTAGTCGACATATAAACAATGCACTATAAATACATTTGAACACTTTCAAACAAATTGAGCTGCGTCGTAACAAGCATTATACTCTCTCATTACATGAGCACGAAGGTTTGAATGGATCGTTTAATAGACAGATGGAAAACGAGAGGTGTGTCAAATCTCTCCTGTCATAAATTAAATTGGGATTTCAGTACAGCGAACATTGCAGCGGAGACCAACAGGTCATTAGTCACATACATATAAGCCGGGATGGCCAAACTGCTTGTCAACCATGCTTGGGTTGGAACTGTGCAGACGCGATTTACACAAAAAAGTGCGTGTAGGTTGTTGCTTTCATTGGATAAATTGTAGCAATGAAGACCAACTGACCAATCAGAGCGTGGGAAATTTGTAGCACACACTCGAGGAGATATGAAACAAATATCACATGGCTGTATAACACTAAAAATTACTCATCTATTGAATAAATAAGGACAATGTTGGGCCTATATAGCTGTGTTGGACAGGCACTAAAAAGAGTTATAGATGTAATTATAAATGAAATCACAGGTGCATCTGGACCCATATTCAAAAGTGTTACGGTTTGTTCAGTGTTTAACGTCATACTCAAGGGTATTTCACTTAAATGACGACAGGTTGTCCACTTCACACAGCCTTATTACGGTGGAAAACCGAGATTAAACTTCGTAAAAACCACCCCCGCGATTGCCGGAGCCACAACATGTGACTCGTTCATATACCTGATTGACTCGATCCGGTCGGTGAACGGTAAATCGAAGCAGGTTTAGTTTAGGAAGCGCACTCGCTACCACTAAGCCACGGCCGCGGGTAACAGTGTAACAGAGCTTTGATCTTTAAAGTTTTGGTTATGTCCCATAAAGTTTACATAGACAATGCTAGACATTGGTCAGCTATCTTGCCTATAGACTGTGGTTAGCGTGTCTTATTTAATCTAGACAGAATAATAAGTGGACACTCCGTCACCATATAAGTGTAATTCCCTTAAGTACAATGATCCCCAATCAAACAAATCTTTATATTAAAAGGTGCCCTATCCGTCCATGCATTGCAGCCGTTATTAAACTTACAGGTTAAAAGACTTGCTCTTATTAAATGTTTCTGGAAAAAAGAAGAGAATAATGTTGTAATTTTGCTGGTTGCATCACATTTTTCTTCCCATCTGTAGACTGTTTTCACAAGGTTATGAAGGTTGACATTTTGATACATGTGGAATGCATTGGTTGCCGGGATCGAGTGGGTACAGCCTCTGTAAATGTTATTTGAGAAGAAGGTACATCAGTGTTGTGTGATAACCTTGTTTTGTGTAACCGGCAACCTTTATTTTAATTGTACGAGCCTTCAATTGCTGAGTACATATCGACCGCATTTGTATCCCGAGTTTTGTCCAAAATAAACTCTATTAATAGACCTATCTCTTTAAAACGGAATAATTCAGTATTTTGGGGGATAGCACAGTGAAAGCTGGTACAAGTATGTGGTAATGTTCTCGCTATGGACCGACGGCAGTGGAGGCGTATTCGTCATCGAAAAGCGCCGCAAGAGTGTTCTGAAGTCAGTAGGCCTACCTTGTGTGGTCACCGTGAGCTGCAATGACTACGCCACACCTCCTTTGCATAGACTGAACGAGTCTTTAAATCCGGGCATGTGGAATCATAATCCATCCTTTCCGTTTCTATTTTTATACAGTATTTGCGTTATTATACTGCGTGTTTTTGTAAGGTCCGGTAGCAATTCCCCCTTTAAATACGTTTTGTGTTCATCCATACTTATAATGTTAATGAAGGACTCTTCTTTAGAATCGGACCTGATTCTAATAATGTGATTATTCAAAATCTAGTCTAGTGTTTAAATGGTAATTAAATTTTATGTCAAGAACTATTAAAAAGGGGTTTTATTTGAAAACAAATCATTCACATAAATGACTTGCCCAAATAGTTTGAATTGGAAAATAAAGGCGAACATTTGAAAACGGCTTTATCTGACAGCAATTAGTCAACTCAACATAGATATATTTGTTGGATTAGCGGTAATGTAACGTTGTACTCAATGATATTTCACTATATGACAACGGGTTGCCCGCTTATATACTAAAATATGATGGAAAACTGTGAATAAACCTAGTAAAAACCACCCTGGTGAATGCCTAAGGGCTCCATTATATATCTGAGGTGGACAGACGGACTCGAACCCGTGAACGGTACATCAAATTAGGAACAGGCGCGCCACTGAAACACGGCTGCCAGCTCATTAACATATAGATTTAGGCCCGCGGCCGTGGCTTAGTGGTTAGCGAATGTGCTCTCTTAGCCTACTTCGATGTACCATTAACGGGATCGAGTCCGTTTATCGACACTTAGGTATATGAGTGAATCACAAGATGTGGTTTTTAAGAGGTTTCCTCACAGTTTTTCAATGTAATATGGTAAAAAGCAGTGGAAAGTGGACGATCCGTCGTCATATAAGTGAAATACCCCTGAGTACGACGTTAAACACCAATCAAACAAACAAACATTAACAGATAACAGTTCAGTTGTTTGAACGAATCAACAAGTAAACTGGGCTTTGTAGGACGAAAAATCGTTAACCCAGAACCCAAGTTGTTTGTAGCGAACGGTAGTGTGCCTGTCAATTTAACAAATATATAAAACCTTTATATTTTTTTTATACGCAAACTTCTGTTAGGTGGGTTAGTAACATATTTATCCCAGTTTGTAACACCACGCAAACTGTGGACTTTGATCATTTGGTATTACCAGACTTGTATTTCATAAATTAATGTCAATAAGTGTGCTGTGAAGATATCTGCTCTATTCATAAATCTGAAATAGACTTTGTAAGTTGTGTTCATACGCTCTGTGTAATCTATAGACTTATGGTGGCGCTATCATGAGGACAGAGTAACGCGTATCAAAGTCCACTGTAACCACGTGGTCAAATTCAACGATCACAAAACACAGATTATGGAGGAGTCTAAAACATCCTTTAAGTATTAATAAAATCTTATTTTCAT
>JAVFBW010171868.1:0-11105 GCA_034783835.1 Mopalia ciliata
ATTAGTATTTTACCTACTTGCAATATTTCTTTTTTGACGGTTTTCAATCTTATTATTGCAAAGGGAGATAACTTATATGTATCAACTCGGGCGAGAAACTCAAATATAACTTTATTTAAACGTCAGAAAAGAAATAAAGAGTTTGATTATTGTGGTTTTTCTATCCAAAAAAAAATCAGAGGAAAATCGAATATATGTTTTGAGAGGCCGGCCATAGCGGCATATCAATTTCCAACCTTCACCATGGGTTTAGATAGCTAAGACGGGGGAATTAGCCCTATTCATTGTGCTACAAAAGTCCCAACCTTTCCTTCCTCTTCCACTACACTGATGTTTTCTGATGTAGGGGACATTCTCGGCTGGTTCCAAAACTTTATTGACAGCTCCAGTATTAATGTTAGACAAAAAGTGCTCAAATGATGGCCCATTTTGAATGGTCTCTTTAAGCGCTACATCGTCTACTCTAAGCTGGTCAGTGTCGTTGCTAAAATATCGTCTGCTACTGATAAACGGATTTGACAGTGTTGTTGTTGTTGCCAGACGGACGACTTTTGATAGCCTCCTTGAGTCTTTATAGATATGGGCTAGCTTGCAAAAAGAGAGCGAATGCGTTGGATGATTTCTATTGAAATGATTCTTGATGTGGTAAATGGACCATCTTGTGGAGCCAAAGGTAAAATTATTCCGACATCTAACAGAAAAGGTTTTTCCACATGCTGCCATCTTTCTGTGACCTTAACCTTTTACAGTCTGAACTCCTATCAGAGGAGAGTTTTTGAAAACCGATCAAATTCTCTGCCTCAACATTTCAAATGTACATTGCATTTTTACAGATTTTACAGATTTGGACAAATTAAAAGGTAACCAAACAGCAAGAAAAACCACAGCTTTTGTTTAAAATCTGATTTATCATCATTCTTAAGCCCAAAATGTACAATAGCAGGTTAATGCGCACAGTCAAGGAGATCAAATCAACATGTCAGCCACGGTGTTACAACGTGGTTACATCAGCGTCGTGTTTTGAGGAGATGTTAATTTGGTCCAAATGTGTTTATTTCCAATCAGCCACGATCAGGGAAGTATTCAAAGAAAGTAGACGAAGAAATTCCATTCTAACCGCTGTCAAAATGGCTAAAGTAATCAAACTGAACGCCTCAGGTGAAAATAATTAATAAGCTGATCGATACTGATAATGATATGTGTACATAAGTCCTGATATAACTGAGAATTCATATACATATACAGCCTATATAAGTATATGAATTCTCAGTTATATCAGGACTATGTGCACATGTATCTAGTTAAGGCCTAATCTAGCCTTATAAATAAGACCTAGATGTTACACGTCACATGTTGTGGTTCCGGCAATCGTGGGGGTGGTTTTTACGAGGTTTCCTATCGGTTTTCCACCATAATGAGGCTGTGTACAGTGTGAAGTGGACAGTCCGTCGTCCTATAAATAAACTGTGCTATCCTAATACAGTCAGTAAAAAAAATTGTAATTGCCTGCCCCTCATAATTTATCAAAAGGAAAGCTTCAATTTTTTCAAAAGGACAGTGTAAAATCTCTTGCTACAATTTAATTGCCGAATGAGAATCACTTGTGTGTAACAGTTTTTAGCTCATTTGTCTAAATAACACATCCTAATAATTTGAGCTCCAATAATTTGAGGACACTTACTGTTCCTCTTTGCATTGTAACATTATTTGATTGGTGATTGAATTATTTCTCAAGCTTCTATTTTACAATTTATATTTGAATTTCAGACCTGAACTCACAAGTTGTTTTGGCATCAGAAAGTCTAAAGTTAGGACATGTGATAGCTGTGCCGACAGACACCATATACGGAGTAGCTGTGTTAGCTCAAAACTCTAAGGCTGTTGATCAGCTATTTAATGTGAAGAAAAGGCACATTGGGAAGGCTGTAGCCATCGGTGTTGGGGATGTAGATGATGTTTACAAGTAAGATTTATACATTAATTATGATTTTAAAATACAAAAAAAGACCTAGGTCCACCTGTCCAAATGGACACCATGAATTGAACAATTGCCTCATTTGGACACCCTGTTTCAAGAAACTTTAACATGGAGGAGATAGGGAAACTGTCACAAGTGGACACCCAGTTATTCGAAAAGTGAAGCAAAATAACCATTTTGGACACCATACTTTGCATTTTTGGCTAAGCCCCTGTCTAGGTGGTTGGATGGAGCAATATATGAGGGGCAATATGACCTAATCTGTTTGTGATGTTTTTGTATTCTGTCCTGTGATTGTCCTTGTTTGTGGCCAGTGATGTCACAAGAGATTTCCTTTACCCATTGGGCTGGCTAAATAACATATGAGTTCATTAAACCTGAACCATAAAAAAAAAATCAGCATTCCTTTTAAATCCCATATCAAAAATATATATTTGGGTATGTATATACCAAATCATCAACATATCTATTTGTTTGCTTGGGCTTTTATGTCATACTTACTCCACTCATTATTGAGAGCTACTGGGACACAGATACATAGTTTCTTTCATCTTAAAAAATGGCTCAGCAAAGAAAATTCCCGATGAACAAATATATGTTTATAAATACCAATGAGAGTCTTGAAATTCAAAAGTGGGATGTTTCAGGCGGTCAAACAACCGTGAATTATGACCTGTTTAGCAACCTTATTTTGGATTTATGTGTGTGATGTCATTTAAAAGTGGCATAGGGTTGGGAGGCAACATGAAGCCAATCTGGTTATATTATGTCCTATAATGTTTTTGTTGGTTTCCTTCACCCATTGCCAATGGGCTGGCATGTGAGTGTAATAACCTTAAGTATGGTATGGCAATTAACCCCATTCAAACAAACAAATAAACAGACAACCATTTAAAAGTGCCACTATCATGAATTTTGTTGTGACACTGTCAAACGACTGCCTTTAGAGTCAGGTATACCTTCATAAAACCAATAGTGCACGTTAATGTGCATTTCAGAGATTAGATTACCTCCCTTGCATACTTTCAAAGAAGATTAACCTTGTTATATCTAATAGATTCATGTAACAACATTATAATAGCCTGTAAATAATAAATACTATTATTATTATTTTAGATGGGGTAAGGTGACAGTCAGTAGAGAGGTTTTAAATGACCTTCTACCAGGACCTGTCACGGTCATATTTGAACGCTCACCCGAACTCAATTCTGCCCTTAACGCGGGCACATCGTCTGTGGGGATCAGAATTCCTGATTATCCCTTTGTTAGGAGAATAGCCCAGGAGTGTGGGCAACCTATAGCGTTAACTAGTGCCAATATCAGCTCAGAACAAAGCCCGCTTTCTATCACGGTAAGCCAGATGTACTTGTTATAGGTTCATAATATTTTAGATTATTTATCTATATTAGTACTAAGGGTTTGAGTAGCTGTTCAACTGTAAAATTGTTAAAATCGGAAGAAGTAAGTTATGGTCTGCCCTGTTTAGACATCAGGAGCCACTTTCACAAAATGTTGTACGACAATAAAATATTGTACGATATTTTTACGCTATAGTTTAATATGACATGATTTTATGGTACGGTATTTATTTGTCGTAGGACATTTTGTGAAAGTGGCTCCAGCCCTATAAAATCCTGAATATGTGTAAGTTGGCAAGCTACCTGTGCACTCATGTTTTAATATGGCACACAGCTGTGGTTCAGCAGTAAGCATGTCAGCCTACTTATCTTCAGGCTTTCCAGTCAATCAGGCGGGCGGTTCGAGGGAGCTTCATGTTCCTCCACCCATTGGGCTGGCATGTCGTCATATAAGTGAAATACCCTTGAGTACGACGTTAAACACCAATCAAACAAACAAACAAACAAATCTAGTAATCATGCGGATGGTTTTTACAAGATTTCCCCTCAACTTTCCACCCTACTTAAGCAGGAAATAGTGGACAACAAATGGACAATCCTGAGTGAATCATATGAGTGAATTATCTCGAGTACAATGTTTAAAACCCTAAACAAACAAACAAACCAACAGTTAACTAAACTACTCTTGAATGCAACAATGAACACCAATCCACATACAAACTAGCAGTTTTAATTAAATGAAACAAACTTTTGCCTAAACTGTTGTCTAATCTTTCAGGAGTTCAAGAGTTTATGGCCTGACCTTGACCTTGTATTTGATGGAGGTCAATTAGATGATACTGAAGGGTCAAGGTTAGGTTCTACTGTTGTTGACCTAACTCAGCAGGGTCACTTCAACATCATTAGACAAGGGAGGTAAGTTAACATTTGTTATTGTTGTGTAACAATGATGCAACCAAATGACAGTGTCTTGACAAGGCTAAACCTTGTACTATTTAACTGCATCTTAATCAGTTCGTTCTGCTTTGATGCATTATGTCATTATGTATATAAGAGACTTGATTGGTCCAAAGATAAATTTTTCCTCAGTTTTACTCTGCCCCCTAAAAAATAAGAGCAACATATTTCAGAATGTTAAGGTGGAAATGATAACAGTAACCATGTGGGTGAATCAACCTTAAAATCAGTTGCGAGTTGTTTTGGGGAGCTCAATGAGCTGTAGTGCTCGTTGGGTAAATGGGAAACATAAAGCCAATCTTGCTGACTGCACAGTTGAACTTTGTATAATTCTGAATGTTTGGGCACTCACTATTAGACAATTATATCTGTATACAAATGCATTCATTATAGCCACTCATAAAAGGTGATGGTTTTTCCGAGGATGACCAGGACCTGTCACTCAATGGGGTTGTCTAGTAGTTAAAAAGGGAGATAAATCTATCACTCATATATCTGACAGTGCCATTTATGTCATTAACCAACCATTGAAAGTAATTGCATACTCATTACACGCTATTGTTAGTCAATGGTGCAGGTTACAATTTTGGTGATATGAGTACATATTTATCCCCCCTTTTCACCACTGACTAACTCTATTAAATTATATTGTTAGTAGTCAATGACATAGGTGGCAATTTAGGTTATGTTAGTGTCATAGTTATCTCCCTTTTTGACTGATGGCCAACCTCATTAGTTCAAACCATTTCAGACAGCAATTGTTTATGCATTTATCTAAGGCTAACGCCATTGGACTGGCTGTCTAAAAAACAGATTTGTTTATAAAAAATCAAAGTCTGTATAAAGATTTGAATTAAAAACTGGTAGAAGGTGATTTTAATTGGATGTTCAAAAGAACACCTTGTTCTGGCAATACGGAGGTTTTGAGTTATGATGTTACGACAACAGAGTGAAGTCCCTTTGCAAAATGATGTTGCCACTTTATGGCACGGAAGGGCAGACTGCCTATGCTTTAACATTGCGGGTTGTTGGCTTTTAGAAAATTGTAACTTTTGCAAAGAATTATGTGTTAAACTATGAGGGAGAGGAAATTCATATGGTTTCATTAACATTAACTGTCTTATTTGCAATATTCCCTATACCACCTAGGTTAAAACCGATAACGTTATTTTGCAAAGGGACGCCACTCTGTTGTTGTAATGTCATAACTGGAAATCCCCGTATTCTAGAGAAACTTATATTCTTTTGTCAGAGGCTATAAGCTTAAAGAAAGGATTTGTAAATAATCGATGATGAAAATAAATGTGCATTTCTTGTACCTTTTTTTTTTTTTTGCCGCCAAGTGCCATGGTTATTTTCTTCACATAGGGTGTCCTACAAATGAAATAATCATAAGTTATTTGGTACCATGTTGCACCAAACACTGTGGGTGATCTGAGAAAGGCAAGTTTAAGTATGCTATAAGAACAGTTTAATTTACAGTCTTATAATTGGCATCGGAGGAACATTTATTATTCAAAATAACTCATACTTCTAAGATATGGCTGTCACCACAGGCTGTGTTAGTTGTCTGTAAACTGGTGGAGTACATTGCCACAATACAAATAAATACTATTTTATTTTTAAAAAATAGGCCAATAAAGTCATCAACCCCAATCATTTTAATTAATCTACACCCCTGTGGCAGTGTGATAGGTTTAAAAAAAAAAACAACAATGATATACTAAAACTAAAATATATTGCAAAACAACAAACTAAATAATCTTACAGATATGATATAATAAAGCCAAATAGGTTTATTATACACAAACTACTTAACAATCTTTTTCTGCTTTATTTGTAAGCTATATTTATTGCAAAGAAATTTCTCTTAAATAGTTTTTTTTACCATTTTAATTACCGTTTAACATATAATGTTATGATGCCAGATGGTGAAAACCTAATTTAAAATTCTAAAAATTCTAAAAGTTTTTTTTGAGCCTTGAGTTTAACTTTAACAGAGAGCATGTTGTGAAGTCATTGACAAGGCCTTGTGGAGGCGTTATGGATTAATAGTTATCACAGCCGAATAAGCCCCTTAGGCCAGCCATAATAAGTTATTTGTTTCCCGTAACCCTACCTACCCCAAAAAATTTAAGGCAGAAAATGAGGCACCCTTTTTAGTTAAAGAGTTATTTTACTAAATAAAGTTATATATTTAGTGTTGTAGTAATTACATGCTGCGAAACAAAACTGCCTTAGTTGCCTTAGTCATATAAGCACAAGATTATTAAATAAGGCATTTTTTTCTGTTAGGAGTCAGTTTAAGAAAACAGTGCCACTTTTGGCTGTATAAGTGCCTAAATCAGCTGATCGATCAAAGCTAGCACTCTCCTTCAGTCCAGTAAGTGTTTCAAAAGATGTGTTTGTTAGGTCCATTTGCATAATGACTTGAAGCAAGTAGCTAGCATTATTTTTTACTTTTACAAGTACTGCTATCAATCAAACATTGTGAAAGCCATCAGATTATAGAGAAAAAGCAAACACTTATTCTTTAGATGAAGGTGTGTCAGGTAGACCTGTGTTTGATATTATATTTGTTTATTCACACTGAAAACAGCAGTGGAGTTTTGGTGTTTACCTATGTAATTCATATTAGCCATTAGCCATAAGTTTGTCTTGAAAGTGCTATAAAAAGCTTCTTCCATTCATGGGCATGTCTCCCAATATAGTATAATTCTCAAGCAAAGTACAAATGAAATTACATTTAAGTGGTTTTGGTTTGAAATAAGCGCATGTTTCACACGATCTTATGGTGGTTTAAGTACACCTTCTCTGTCTTTGGGTGGTCAATGCTAAAGGGCAACATAAGTTATTAATTGTGGAATTTCTAAATGTGAATTTCCCCTGTAATCTTTACAGTCTTTATTCTTATGTGGCTCCGGCAATCATGGGAGTGGTTTTTACACGGTGTCCTCTCGGTTTTCCATTGAAATAAGGCAAGGAACAGTGTGAAGTGGTCAATCTGATATTGTTTAAGTGAAATATCCTTGAGTACGACGTTAAACCCCAATCAAACAAACAAACAAACAAACCTTATATTGTTTTGTCATTGACTCTGTAAATCTTCATTGACAATCAAGTCAATGCCTTTGTTCAAGTGGTGTTTTCTTTTTATTTCAGTGCCTATAAAAACACAGTGAATCTCTTGTCAAGCAGACACAACTTGAAGGAAGTCAGAAGATAACATAGTTGGATTTAGGCATATTTCAAACTTTAAATTATATTAATATACATTTTATTGCATTTAACTTTATAAAAGTTTTTTGGAAAGTTTCTTTATTTCTTTGGGTCCAGTTTTTACACAGTTTGATGTCAATTTGTGGCAGCCCTTTCATAATTTTGTGGATATTTTTCGTAGCCTTGTAATCATCCATTTTAATATGTAGGACATTAATTTGAATTTTGAAATAGTTATATCAAATTAATTTCTATAATCTACGAATTATAAAGTAACTTTCATTATAGAATTTGTGTTGTTTAAATAGGTATTTTATATAATGCAAGTAAGGGGGAGCTTCCTGTTGCCCTAGGCAAGATGAATGGTATCTGTTTGATTTAATTTTTGATTGCCCTGTTTTGTTTACTATTTGCTAGTGGTGTCGATGGTGGTTTCCTTCTCCTACTGGCCCGCGGCCGTGGCTTAGTGGTAGCGTGCGCTACGAGCGTTACGAGGTTTCCTCCCGGTTTTCCAAACAAACAAATAAACAAACCTTCTCCTACTGGCTTAACATTCCATAGACTAACTTAAATATGTACAGTGTAAAACTCAAATCAAACAAGGTCTGCGGCTGTGGCCTAGTGCTTAGCATGTGCAAATACTAATCCTACTCTAATTTACCATTCAAGGGATCAAGTAAGTCTTGTCCATCATCAGGTATAGGTCACAGGATGGGGCTCCAGCAATCACAAAGGTGGCTTTTTTTTTACCAGGTTTCCTTCCAGTTTTCCATCGTAATACGGCAAGTAGCAGTGTGTAGTGGACGATCCGTCCCTAGAGACAAAATGTTCACCACCACCACCTTCAACACCAATTAAATACTCAATGTGGTTTTATGTGACTCAACAATGTTCATGGCATTTGTTTTAAATTTCCGCTTTCACAAGTTCACTGTTTGGGAACTGCATCAACCCACTGTCTGTTTATGTAAAATAATAATACTCTCTTTTTTGGGTCATGTAACACCCACAGGCTTGATTCTCCTTGTTAACTGCAGATATATGAGCCAGTAAAGCCTGGCCCTTCTTGCAATAGTGGGGGGATGTGTGTGATTTGTTTGTTTGTTTGATTGGGGTTTGTCATACTCAAAAGTATTTCATTTATATGATGACTGGTTGTGCACTTCACACTGTTCCTTGCCTAATTATGGTGGAAAACTGAAAGGAAATCTTAACTTTTAAAAAAAAAACAGCGATTGGGGGAGCCATCTCCTGTGATTCCCTCATATACCTGAGAGTCAACAGACAGACTTGGTCCTTTGAAATATGTGTTTGATTGACATTACTAGTCTCCTGGAAGTCTTTTTTATTATATAAAAACTATAAAATTTTAGAATCTCCTGATATATCCTTTTTTTTAACACAAAATATTAAATCTTAGGTGTACATCTTGTAAGTAGAAATAATGCCAATATTATATGGAAACAATTTATGTATGTTAAATCAGTTGATAAGTTTCATATGGAAATTAAATAGAAAATTTGCTGCTTATGTTAAACAGTGAGTTATCATTTTCGTATGTATTGATCGAATGCCCATGGCTGTGGTATATTGGTTAGCATGTCGGCCTACTCATCCTTCTTCGATCAGTTCGATGTTACACTAACAGACTAGAGTCCATCTGTCAACCATCTGGTATGCGTCACACATTGTGGCTCAAGGCATATTGGGGGTGGTTTTAATAAGGCCTCTACATTTTCCAATATATTAATAGCCAAGGAACAGTCTGAAATGAAGAACCATTGCCATATAATTAAAACCCCAATCAAACAAAAAAAAAAACGGAGTCCAAGCTCCTTAATAATGAAGCATGGGTGTTTTTTGATCCTCTTTTTCTTCTATTTACCCAACGCATGTCTTGAAAATGGCTCTGAACTTAATATCACAGGGATAGACCATGACTGATTAAGATATTATCTTTAATGAAACTTAAATGAAGAGTGTATACAATGTTGTCGCCATGATTTGTAAAAGGTGTTATAACTATTTTATACTTGTGACAAAAAATCTACTTTCAATATATATCATACTTGAAAATTACATTATACATGTGCTTTTTAAAAATAAATAAATCAAAAATCCAATTTGTTCTTTATTTACTTGAATTTGAAGTTATTATCTGATTAATTCATCTTAAGTAATATTTCATTAAGTAATACTGCAGACGAGTATGCGATCGTCACCATCTAGATACTGCGTTCTAGATCATTGTTCTGTGCTTGAGTTCAAATCCAACGTTTAACTACTCGAGCAGTTCTTACAACAGCTGCAGTGTCAATTATGTCAAATCAACTATTCAGCTATGAAAAACAGCTCCAAATATATTACATCAACAAAAAAACGTCAACAAAAAAAACGGAAGAATCAAGCTTAACATAAAAGCTTACCATGAAAAGTAATTTGTAGAACAAAAATTCTCTAACAAACTACAACCTTAGCAAAATCACCTCAGCAAATAATTTTGAATATTTAAATAACATTAAACTAAATAAAAAAAGTAACATGAAAGGTAGGTCTAGGAAATGAATGATATTAACTGAACATAACAGCACAACCGCCAAAACGGACACGGAAAGCGCCAAAATTCCACCCTCTCCATTGCCTTCACTTTCTATTTCCTTCTTGTCCTTTGGCTAAGGGCAGTTTGTTTGAAGAGTAGCAATACTGTCTTAACTTAGCACTGGAGCAAAATTCACCTTCACACATTATAGAAATGCTTCACATCTTGGTTGTGTTAGTGTTAATTATTGTTAGAATACACCGCTGTCATATAAGTGAACTACCTTTAAGCACTGCGTAAAACACCAATCAATCAACCATTGCATTCAATTCTTTTCTGCTAGATCCAGGTACCGTAATCAAGCGCCAGTTCGATCAACCCCCAAAGATTACTTAACAATCCATGGAGATGTGTTATTTTGGACATCAACATAGAATAATTTGAAACCGCTTACCTGATCAATTGAGTATGACCTGCCATCATTTATAATAGAACAAAATGATAATCTTAATGTTCTCGTTCCACCAAGTTTCCATCATTGTGCTTCTTAAGACCCACTTCATGAATATTGAAGCATGGCACTGCCAATGTATTTGAAATTAAAGCAATCATGTCAGTTTATTTAGCAGAAACGGAAATGCTGTGACATAATACAATCTACATGTAAGTGATATTGCCACCAATCAAGGAATATGTGCTGAATTCATGCACTCACCAGAATGACCTAAGAACCCTACAGGGGCAACGATGATCGGACACAGAAGGCAGCTGGAATCTAGGGTGCAACAATATGACTCGAAGTTGAAGTATCCAAGAGGCGGCGCTAAGGGATATCACTCTGGATGTTATAACAGTTGGCACTACAAATACATGGACTCCCAACAGTTTTCAAGATTTGTACTCCAGTTCAAATGAACAATTGGACAACAGTGAAGTACAAAATCTTGCTACGCTATTGTGCAAACTTGAAAATGTTGCATGTGATTAGTTTGATTTGGCCAATTTCTGGACAATATAGCATTGCTTTGAAACAGGTGTCACAAACCCTTTTAGG
>JAVFBW010171879.1:0-11104 GCA_034783835.1 Mopalia ciliata
CACAAAACATTTTCTGACTTAAGTCAAAATACTAAATTTGATATTTTTGCCACTTGCCTTAGCTTAGTTTTAAATTAATACCTGCAATTGTGACTTACATGCTTTATAATAATTATGCTAAAATATTAAATGTTAAAATTTCAAAACTCAGAAATGTCAGGGCATTTAAACATTTTGACTTAAGTATAAAACTGCTGTGTGGAATCGGGTCTTGATAGTCTGTACCAAAAACAATGCTTCAGAATAGATTGGCCAATACAGCGAAAGGTCGGAAAGTCTTACTGATGATGTTGTTATAGCATTGACCAGGTATCTATATGTCTGTAAGCACAATAATCGCTGGCGTATAAGAGTTCGGTATGTACATATGTCCCTGGCCGTTAGGATAAAATGTGCTAAGTCTATTCAACACCCTCGTAAACTAATACATTATTAACTGTCCCCACAGAGGATTAGTACCGACCTCAAACTGCTCATGAAAACACCGGAGTTTCATTATCCCCAATGAACTATATAAACTTCACCTGAACAATATTCAGTTGTATTCCTTTCATTCAAACGAACTATTGCATTTATAGGCTTTTATTCGCGCTATAAGCACTAGACCTATTGCTTTCGTTTTCTATAATAAGCCGAACAGGTAGTTTCGTGTGCATTTTATGTGCACTATTTTCTCTGTGGCTTAAAATATTTGCTAGAATGTCCGACCTCCAATCTTGCTTTGATGTAAGCTAATGGATTCAGAATGCCCCAGTGGACCTAAAGGGTATGACACTAGAGGTGACTCCCGCAACAAAGAGGGGCTAGTGGGTCACGAAACAGAGAAATGGACAATCCGTCGCTATATAACACAACAGCTAGTCGAGTACGACGTTAAACCCCAATTAAACAAACAAAATGTACACTTACTTAATATCGTATGTACACTTTTATAAGGCTCAATTCTGTCGTCGAACACGTTTATTGCTTGCATAAATAGACTAATAATTTCCATACGACTCTTACCGAAATTATCTGACATCCTTCGCCTATCTAGCTGTAGTAAAAAAAAAAAATAAGCCCCCACCCCGCTTTAAAAATTTCTTAAAAAGTCCTGGATATTTTGGTTGATTTCATCTATTATTAAAATGAAACACTTGCTTATTTGACCGCATTTGTTTATATATGTACAGATAATTGAATCAGGGTTTGTAGATAGACCTTTGATGCTATATTAAGTTTATTATCTGCGATGCGACAGCCACGGATGACGTAAATGGTTCAAGAAATCGATAAGCATATGTTATAAGCCGGAATGTTACATGAGATGCTCGTGAACTAGAGTCCAGTATTGGGTGGTAGTCTACACCATTGGTCCCGGCGGACAGACCCGGCGCCATTAATCAATAAAACATAGATGTATTCATGCATAAGCAAATATACTGAATAGAGAATCAATAGTAATTAGATAAGTGGATGACACGGATGGCTCTATACTACATAGATTTTAAATGCAAAGGATCGAAATACTAGCCGGAATACTTGATTCACTCACAACATTACTGGTTTCATATTGACTTGTCACGCCTTCTTAATGAGGAGTTGTACAAGACGGGACATAATGATTGCACGCAATTTCAATATTAGCTGAGGATAGTCCATACTGAGCTCAGACGTGTTGCATTTACCTAGCACCGAAGGAATAATTACGTTCCAACAGAGCGAGCAATTCGCAACATATGGTTTTGTAAATTTGACGTTTTAAAGTTTGAGAACACCACCATCATCTTAGTGAAATGCTTTTGAGAAATCATATATTCAATATATTCTGTGTGGCCGACTACACACGTTGGTCATGTCACAAGAAAATAACTAGAGGTAATGCTTGATTTTAATAGGATTCAATCGGCACGTAATTGTGATTGATCACCTGGTATTATTAAGAACAAAAGAGACTTTAGCAATCCTTGTTTAAGGGTTCAGTACTCATTCTGAAGTTATCAATCAATCAATCAATCAATCAGTCGATCGATCGATCGACCGACCGACCGACCGACCGATCGATCGACCGACCAATCAATCAATCAATCAATCAATCAATCAATCAATCAATCAATCAATCAATTAATTAACCAGCCAGCCTACCAATCAACTTTCCAATCAAAGTAAGATATCTCTATAACATGCACACATTCCATGTCGACACAAATTAGCAAACAAAAAACAAAGCCATGGTCAAATTATAAACTATTCAAAGCTGCTCACAAAATTGTAATTACCCTTTAGCGGAATTTCTCTGTTTTCACTTTTTTTCGCTAAACATTGGCGCAGTAATTAAAACCTATGGGGTATTTTTTATGCCATGTAATAATTTTTGTCCAACTGATATGTAAGATTTTAATACAGATTCACTCAAATGGCATCACTACAACAAATGGTACTTAATAAGTCAACCATACAGTTTACTAATACCATACAAATTTAGGGGACTTTCAGAGGAAAAAGACAAATTCAACAAAAAAAAGTAATGGCTGTTTTGTTTACAAGGTTATTTGTCTGTAATTATTTTTACCTTTTTAGTTTTAAATGGTATAAACAGTGTACACAGAGTATTGAGTTTGTTATTAAAAAATTAAAATAAGAGTTAAATAAATCTTATCTAAATATCGCATAACTGACAGTTTCGTTCTACCGTACGTATTAGAGTAGAAACACTTAAAAATTATTAAGCCAATTTTATATTTTGCGTATTTGTTTAAGAGAACAAGGAACACTTTCAGTGCCATTTTCACACCCATTTCAGCTTCTTGTTGACGGTTTCCGACACATCCACAAGTGGGCTGTTACGAGTAGTGTAGTTGAGTGGCCTGCCACGCGGTGTATTCACACGCCTCAGCACCTAACATAAATAACACGATATCGTTCAACGTAACAGCATGTACTATCGGATTAATCCACGGTCAATATTTTGCCTAATTCCTATCAAATGAGAATTGTTCCTTGCGAATATAAATTTAAAAAAACAAAAACATAGGACCCTATTTAATTGGGATTTTATGTTGCCGTTCTTGTTGTTATGTGTGTTTTTTGTTTTGCTGTTTTTTAAATTAATTTAGAGAGAAAAATGGGCAGGCATTGTGTTCTAGTTTCGGATTTTTTTTATTTCAAGCTAATGTGTATCTAAACACCGTTAATATACATGTCATGCGTAAAATAGCTCTATATATATTAAACGCAACAAGATGGGTTTATTTCTGCAAGTATATGTTGTCCCAATATTATCAAAACACTACACAACTTGTGTCAATTATTGGTGGAATACACCTGCGCCATAAGTGAAATACATTAAAGCATGATGTAAAACACCAATCAAGCAATCAATCAATCGTTATGTTAACTTATTGTAAATGGCTCAATCGGTGATTGAACCCGAGATCCTTAACGTACAGGGTAGCACGTTGCGGAGCTGTATAGAAACTCCCGATAGCAAATCCCGAATTGGTAGAAACAGCTATGATATATTTCCCTCATCGTGCTTGGATTTTCAAATAATTTAATACTGAACAGTTGCGAATATAATACCGTAAAAACGGTCAACATTTTTCTATGAATGGGGTTTATTAATTGATGATTTATTAATTGATGATTTATTAATTAATGATTTATTAATAGATGATTTATTAATAGCGGGTTGATTGATCGATCGATCGATCGATCGATCGATCGATTGATTGGTTGATTGATTGATTGATTGATTGATTGATTGATTTATTTATTGATTGATTGATTGATTGATTGATCGATCGATCGATCGATCGATCCTAGAGTATCAACAATACACAACAATAAAATTTGGCATATTTTATTTGTGTGAAAAAGTCTTATCTTCTGGGTCAAGACAGACTTGCTACTTTCCAAAACAGACTACCATTAGCCAGATATAATTTTATGAACGTGATAATAAAGCAAGAATCTGTTAAAAATTATACAGCATGTGGCGTTGGAGATCTTTTGTTGTGTGTCATGAGTGTTTATAGTCGAAATTATCTCAAATACGTTTCTAGTTTTAGATCGTATGTCCATATGTTTCCTTGTGATCTGTATATCACTGTATATCCACTGTTGATTGTATATCCACGGTATATCCACGCATGTGCTGCTCACACCATCTCGGAAGTTATACGGCCGTCATATTAATGCCAAGCATTATTTTAAATCAACTGATAAATAGGGTCCACTTTGTGTAAAGAATCCACAGTTTCCACCTGTTTATTTAAGTGTGCGGAATAGTGCGCATAGGCCGGTGAATAGGTTTCCGGCGAACAAAATGTATGATTTTGGTTCATATTCATACATCTATCACGCCCTAATGTAGTGAAGATACCTCAGTAAAGATAATCTCGCGAGGTTAAGTCGATTACTCATTGATCGTTGTTCAATATGAATTGTCCAGTACGTTATGCGCATGTGAATGCTTATATGTCGTTGATTTGAACAAAGACCGGTAGAGAAAACTGTGCTAAACGAGAAGAAATATCTAACGAAAATGACTGCTGTTGACGTCTAATGCTGGAACCAGAGGATTGTTTTACAATGTGATCTTTTTATGTCATTGAAAACGCTTGTACTGGAGTTTATGTCATGATATTTAAATATATTACCGACTGAAAAAAAAAGTAGGTCATATGATCGAGTCCATCTGTCGACCATCTATATGAGTGAGTCACACGATGTGACTCCGGCAATCGCGGGAGTGCTTTTTACGAGGTTTCCTCTCGGTTTTCCACCGTAGGCAAGTAACAGTGGGAAGTGGACAATTCGTCGTCATATATTGAAATACCCTTGAGTACGACATTAAAGCCCCAATCAATCAAACAAACAAGCAAGCAGAAGGTGGGATACATCTGATTAAAATTGGCTTGGTATGCCTGGTCTGGTACAGCTTGAAACTTCAATCAAACGAACAAACAAACAAACTTTGTTACATTTTATTTTTTGTATCTTTATTGCTTGTCTAATTTTACCAATTTTCCGTGTAAGCGAAAAAATATTGACATTTGTGTACTGTCCGGTAAACGAACATTCCCCTACTCAGCGATCTGATTGGAGTGGCTCATTGTCTTTCTTATGGGGCTTGCTGGTTCACACCTACACACAGACATGAAGTCTATGCTGTAATCACAGCGGTTCATCGACCCATTGTTGAATAATATATAAAGTTTGATTAAACTCTGAAAATAGATATTTATTTACAGATTAAACGCCTCCTTGTTTACACGACAGTCAAGTACATGTGACTGACTTGGATCCCTTAATGAGAGGATTACCTAACAACGGAAACAATAACTTTTTATTTTGATGATTCTCGGAAGACATTTTACACAAATTAGAAGCTACAGATTGATTTATCTGCTTTTATCAGAGCGAGTTCTTATATTATGAGACGGAGTTCTTTTAAACCTTTATTAAAACCAAGTTTAGAAAAGCAAAATTATTGAGAGGTAAACTTTTATAACCGCTGCAATGAGTAGCTTTTTCCTTATGTTTGCTCATATTTTCCCGCCATGTGTGTGACCCTGTTCCCATGGTCCCTTTCGGTTAACAACCATCGGGCACCACGAAAATCCAGTGATCGAAACCTGTGTCGCCGAAAATGGAGCAAGGGAACAGGGGGGATTTTAAATATCAACATACATCTGAAATGCCTACTCAAGTAGATTTAATCTATCTTAAAGGTAGGAAAACTATTTCAATTCCATTGTATTAAAGTTGTACAACCTAATGCTTTGCTATTTTCAAAATTTATCAGGCAGTATGCAAACTGAAATATCCTGGTTAACAGTTCAAAGTCTCCCAGTAGAAACGTTGCCCATGTTAAGGGATTTTCGGGGTATTGTAAATTGCGCCCCGTTTTTACTGTATTTGTCATGGCGTAAGAAACTGTTCCTTGTCAGAAGCGTCTAGTAAACCATAACAATGGACTATACTGACTCTGTAACTTGTCCTCGCTCTATCGGAACACACATGGATTTAAATATACGTTAATCAATGTTACAACTTTCTCACATTGAGTTATATGACAAACAAGTTTTAATTCTGAAACTTTCCCCGGTGAGTGTACCTTGAAAATGAATTGAATCGGCTATCTTAATTTATTAACATCCCTGTGCCTATATTTAACAAATAAGGTCTTGTTTTGAAATTTCTCTCTGTGAGTTTATCTTGAAACTGAATTGATTCAACTATCTTAATCTTTTTACATCCCTGTGCCAGTTTGATATTTGTTTTAGAAATATTTAGCAAATAAGGGCTTATTCTGAATCTTGTATACGGGAGTTTATCTTCAACATGAAATGATTCAGCTTTCTTAATTAGTTGACATCCCTGTGCCATTCTGATTAATTCTTAGAAATATATTGCAAATAAGACTAGTGACAAATGTCCAGCCTATCATGACAAAATAAGGACAAAATAAGGGGTTGGAAAACTTAGTTACGGTAATTTTGCCACGTAGGTGTCACGACACAGTTAGCCCAATCTTGCACAAATGAGCCAGTATGTGTTAGTTTGTTACAAATATTTGCAGGTTTCCATACTTTGTTAGTGTGGTGTGGATTTTGCAGGAAGAGCGATATATCTGTGTCACCCGAGTCGCCGGGTAATTGTTGTTGCCGTACGTTAAGTGTGGGAAGGTGGCACGTGGACCTACTCTTCAATGAAGGAGGGCTTTTGTGTGGTTCTGTTGGGTGTAGATAATACATGTAGCCAATGCACGGAGAGTGATACTAAAGCAGGGCAGTGATTTGTTCTCCACGTCTCGGGTCGTGCCGCCTGAATAAGCAACGGAAACGGCCCTTGTATAAAAGCCTTAATTGCGCAGGTAATCGAAGACTATCCTATCGATTGCTCGGTCAGTCAGCACACATGGTCTGCTTGTCTTGAATGGGGAATCGAGGAGAGCAGCAATCCGATTTAATCATTGACTGGACCTAGTATTCCGACAATAGCTGTTTGAATACTCCTTACTCGACCAATCGTCTCTCCTTCAGACGGCTTAATTTAAAGCCATTTGTTTAATCCGTTTGTATCTTTGTTTTTGTTGGAAGCTTTGATCGATCAATTTCCGATATGATTAAAAAGATTGAGATTTTCCCGGCCCCTGGTGCACTGATATTGACAACTTATTTGAATAGTTAATTGTCTTTTGCTCAATGAAAACAAATCAACGCTGAAGAATTTAGATCACAAATGATTTCATCAAACTGGGTTAACACAACAGAAAAGTTTACTCTCATAAAAACGGCAGACTTAAAGTACCGATACCGTTATCTAGCGACTTGTTTAAGATGTTAATAGGAAGATGATCATAATTTCATTTTTAACAATTACATGCTTAACGGTTGTCGTTAAAAGTGCATGTATATTAGCGTGCTTCATTTCGACCACTTCGTGTTTTCTGGCATGGGCGTTAAACACGTTAATATTATCACCCGTATACTAGTGCTACAGGTAAGATAACACAAAATGTTACCAAATAAAGCAGGGTCGCTGATCAGACTTGGAACGATTGTGATTTGTTTTTAATGGAAACCTGTTAAAGAAATCGATCGTGCTTATAGCTATAAACCTGCCTTAGCCATGTTTCTAAATCTAGCAACTGTTTTAAACTGGCACTCTAACTATATTGGTGTTTCATTAGAAAAAAGCATAACTCGTCTGGAAATCATTGCATTTTGACTAGGCGACTCTTATGCCTGGAACGCAGTCGACTTCGTGTTTTTCTGGTTCAAGCCGCAGGCGTCTTTAAAAACAGTTATATAAAGAGAGTGTGTCGCGGAGTTTTGTACTCTTCCAGACAAACGGCGGGTTATTCATCTCTCGTTATGAACAAACATAATGCCGATGAGAGGCAAAATTAAACGACAGATTGAGAACAAAGCGGTTTCAGTTAGAAACCTTTTTTTCTCTCTCTCTCAAAAGTATTTTTCAGCTGATGAAACAAATATACAGAGTAAGATAAAATACCCTATACATGTTTTTTCGTCCGATCTGGCGACTGTCGGATCGAGTTAGCAGTCATCCTAACTTCCGCTAAGCTCAACTTCCGGCAAATCTCGATTGGATGTGGAAGCAAATTGCTCTCTTGTTTGAATATTCCATAAAGCAACCAACATTCGGGATCGTGTTAACGGCTCAATTCATTTATAATACGTTAAATTGGATGATTGTTAATATAAGGTTCTATACATCCATTATGACACTGAACGTTCATACAATGACATTTAAAGGAGGAGTAAAAACTATTACATTAGTAAATAGAAAGAGCAGATTTTGATGTAATTAAAAAAAACATGCTTTGGATATTTTATAAATTTAGAAATCGCAACGAACCATCAAGCCCTATCTCGCTTAGACACAAAGAGATTTATATTATAAATAGCGTCTCTGTTGGTTGTTTTTGTGGTTTTGTTGTTGTTCTTTTCTTTACAATGGCCTACTGCTTTAAAGGATATAACTGTTAAGTTTTGCAATCTACCATTCTTGAATAACATTATATTGGAGAGAAAAAAGAACTAAATTTTCTTGGCAGACATTTGCTATGATTTATCGCGTTAAAAATTAATACTGCGATATTTTTGGATCATGTAGACACCTTAATATTAAAATGGAATATTAAATCATACTCCGAAAATCCTTTATTTCGAATGTTTAAATTACAATAAAGATCGAGTCACAAGCCATTTCCTTCAATTTAGTAAATGATTGATTCTTGCCATAGCAAAGTCATGACACAGTGAAAAATCTTGAAAAGGTTCGCTTATAAATATGTACAACATCCGGATATTCCCTGGCTGGTAGATTTCTAGGCTGCATGTAGCATCTATAGGCAAAAACCCGATGTAAATATTTTCTTGTCAATTCCTAGATGTTAATAAATGTCCCTGTGTTTGAAATGTAGTGTTCAAAGAGTGTAAGCAACAGGAAGAAATCCATTGAAAAAGCATGATTGGACTAGTATCCGGTCAGATAAAATGACAGGTTGGGTCTTATTGAGTGTAAATCAGTAAATGTTCCTGTATTGCCCTTACCGTCAACTATTCAGTACTTGAGCAATTTCCAATCAACCAATGCTAGCTTTGTGGTTTAGCACTGCTTGCAATAAACGATGATATTGAACGAGAGTATAGACTGTGTAATTGGTCTTCCTCTGACACAAATGGTCGAGGCCGATCAATATCCCCATGCAGCTCTTCCCACGCCCGCTTTCATGACTTGTGGAATTCGTGGCGCTACATAGGCCTTCACTATGGCCTCAATTTTACTATAACCATCTGGGTAGGGCGAAGTCCGCGTTTTACTATAACCTCTGGGTAGGACAAAGTCCTCGTTTTATTATAACCATTTGGGTAGGACAAAGTCCTCGTTTTATTATAACCATCTGGGTAGGACGAAGTCCTCGTTTTATTATAACCATCTGGGTAGGGCAAAGTCCGCGTTTTACTATAACCATCTGGGTAGGGCAAAGTCCGCGTTTTACTATAACCATCTGGGTAGGACGAAGTCCTCGTTTTACTATAACCATCTGGGTTGGACGAAGATCTCGTTTTACTATAACCATCTGGGTTGGACGAAGACTTCGTTTTACTATAACCATCTGGGTTGGGCGAAGTCGGCGTTTTACTATAACCATCTGGGTTGGGCGGAGTCTTCGTTTTATTATAACCATCTGGGTCGGACAAAGTCCTAATTTTACTATAACCATCTGAGTTGGGAGAAGTCCTCGTTTAACTAGTTCAGAAGAACTTATCAAAATCCAGGGCCAGTCGGAGTTCAACAAATGTTAGACCAAACAATCTTGCTTTGTGATTATCCTTATGTAACATATCTGGTATCCCATTTTCTATCAGAGGAGTAGTAAATGAACGCTACCTAGACTCCAGTTAACTAACTTTCTCTCTTTTTAGAAGGCTGCTGGCGATTCTGTGCCCAACTTAGAGTCCTGGTTTCGATTCACGGCCGGGTTTCAACATTCACAATTTCTGAACTAGAATCCATTCAAAGCTAGAAAGTGTTTTCCCAAAATAAAATAAAAACATTGTTTATGTTCACTTTCTATTCACAAAACCATTTAACACACCTGTTGTTTACATGCCACACTCTACTTCAGTTTGACCTACATAACAAACGTACGCATTATTATTTTAGTTGGTACAGATTGCACACAACGCTAAGTGTGAAATTACAAATGTATTTTGTTTGCTTCTTGAACGGCGTTAAAAAGCATTCATTTGAATTATGACTTTATCTGTTCGTCCTTAAGTTTATCTTTGAAAATGTTAACTTAATAAAACTTATGAATAAACGATAGTGAAATAAGGTTAATTTATAGTTTAAATTGTTTCTGAAAAAGGAAGGAAATATACCGAATACGAAATAGGGGGCGTTCATTAATCTATCTGTGATCCATGTTAGGAGTATGATGGCTTATTTCAATAAGTCTTAGGTTTTAGTTCTTATTGTTTTGATTTGATATTTGCTTTGTATTGGACTGACTTGCGTTTCCACGTGGTCTCTGGTAACAGATTGACACTCGCTCCTGGCATGTACAGGATCCGGGTTATCGGTTTTAGCAAATGTTTCCCTTCAGTTTGAATTCTTGATGAAAAAATGACAAATTGTTCTCAAAGTATATATCGTGACCGAGCTCAGCGAATCTCTTAAGAGCCGTTTAGGTCAGAGCTGGAATAGAAAGATAATGTGCATTTGTTAGGATACAATAATTCATCTTGTCAAGCCAATGGTAAGGCGTTTAACTTTCTACAATGATGGATATACGACCATATACACTTGTTTCGACCAATCAGTATCAGATCTGGCTTTCGATTCTGCTTCCTGTATAATGCTTATTGATTTTCGGGATCGCTCCTATTGCATTGACCAGAATGCCTTTCTGCCGGGAAGGTGTCAGTGGCAATGTCTCATTTTGATGGGCTGCTATTGCCCCTATATTAACTTGTATCAATCATGTTTTAATCATTCCTTGGAAGCCTAGTACAGATAGCATACCGTGGTTCCCTATTACGTTGCCTATTGCGTTCACATTTTCATTTCATCTTGATATCTG
>JAVFBW010171890.1:0-11103 GCA_034783835.1 Mopalia ciliata
CCTGGACAAGTATATATATTTTGAATAAATGCAAAGCAAAAAATTTTCATTATTTTGGGATAACACTTTCTCAGTTTGAACAGATTCTAGTTTGGAAAATTTTGCAAGTTGAAACGCATCCAGGAATCGAACCCACCGCCCTTAGAGTTTGACACCAAATTGCCAGTAGTAAATGCCGAATGTCTGTGAATGTCTGGTACCTACACTCCGGCAAACCTTCTATTTTACAGAAGGCCAGCATTTTGTTGGCGATTTTGTGCCTAAGTCTGAGGGGTTTGGGTTCAATTCACGCACAGGTTTCAACCTGCAAAAACTAAGAAAGTGTTATACCAAAATAAAGAAAGCACGGTTAATACTCACTTTCTAAAGACATGTCCAATGTCATGTCACAACAGATATTGTGGTATCTAGAGTAAATATAAATTTGTTTTTTATTTGAATGCTGCTATTCCGAAAAAATTGTAAAGAGCTTAAAAAATTGTTTTACCATTACTCAATAGATGTTTTGTTTCATCATAAAGTTTTTTGTATGCCTGGATCAGACGTTTATTTCTTCATCTACAAAACTGTAGGCCAAGCGCTTAGGCAGACTGTCCCCTTTAATGGACACCCTGAATTGAGCAATTGTCTCATTTAGACACCTTTTTTAAGAAACTTTAACATACAAGAGATAGGGAAAATTTTTTAAAAAGTGAGGCAAAATGACAATTTTGGACACCATACTTTTGATTTCTGGCTAAGCCCCTGCCGAGGCATAAAGTTAATAAAAAACATGCTTGTTTAAGCTGAGGAAAAGGACAAAGGTTGTTAAATGCAGGAAAAGAAAAAACCACATGGGCTGCCCATGGGCTGTATTGATTGCCAAAACTAAAGCCACTTATCACAGGTGTGGGAAATAACTCAGCCGTAGTTACACAGTCTTATTAATTGCTACTTCATCTACCAGAAAACCTGTCTGTCCACACCAGTATTATCAGATAAGGGCTGGAAAAAGGTACCCAGTGTAAACAACTGAACCTAAATAGAACACACATTTTCTGAAACTGACATTTAAATCAATAACCATATAAAATACTTAGTGTAAATCATTGTAGCATCATACAAAATATTTTTTTTTAAAGTGAAAGCAACCATTCACTATAAAAAAAAAGGGTCTTTAAACCACAATTTTTATAGTGATGTGTAACGATACACCCAAGGAAATTTTTGCTGATGATACGATATCATATTGCCCTGTATCACCATGCGACGCCACATGATTGTGACTTATGGCCTTGCTAGCCAGAGACCTAACTTCACCTGAGTGTAAATCATTGTGGCATCATACAAAATATTTTTTCTCTTCATTAAAAATATTAATTTTATTTGAATCCACGAATGACTTTTTCATCGAACAATCAGCAAAGAAAATAAACCAACCAATTTGTTTCAATTTTCCACCAATAACTGGGGAACTTTTTCTGCTTGCAAAGCCTGAATCATAAATTACAGCATCGTACTATGCATCATTTTGAGATACCTATAGAATCTTGACCTGAATGTATTGTTACAGTAAGACTATATACTGTGCTACATGTATCACTGTGTTCTTCATTTTTTGCTACTTTATTTTTTACATATTTAACATTTGTTTTTTTTTTAGCTTTCTTGACTGCAATGCTAACAGAAAATCATTCGGCCGGCCTTTATGCTGTGTGGTCAAAGTTTAATAGTCAAGAAGAGTCTGGAACTATTTTAGTTGCACTTGACCTGTAAGAATCACTTGCATGTTGTTACTGTTATTCTGGGTCAGTGACATGGAACCGAAGTGACCTAGTATAGGAATTTATTTCACTTGACCTAGAATACTTTAAATCACCTTGAATTTCATATCTAAATAATTGTTTCCTTTTTTCGCTAGTTATAAAAGTAGAACTTTCAAAGTACAACAAATAAACAACTTAAAGTTTTCTGAGAATTTCTGAAATTTTGTAACTAAAAAATGACTCACCTGCCTCCCAAACATAATTTGTAAGTCCTTTTTTCCAAAGTTATTATTTAATGGATAAAATTTGACAGGATTTATGGTATAAATGCACATACTGCTGACATGCTTGATGGTAGACACAGGTCATTTCAGATCAGTAAGCTACTGGGAATAGTATTTTTACAAAAGGTTTTATAAAATGACACACAGGTGAAGTACATGTATACAGCTATAACATAATTATGTCATTTTGTATATGACTACATGTTAATGTTATACACGCAGTTGAAAATTTATCAAATATAACACAGATTTAAATAAATATCATCCATTATTTTAATATTAAAAATTTATAAAGAAATCTAAAGTAAAAGAGTTTGTACTTAACAAGTATTTTTTGCATCTATTATCAATTGATCAAATCTGGAACATATTAACATAATACATGTACACGCATGTATGTACTCATTAATTAATAATTATAGACAATAAAACAGTTGGATATTTACAAATAAATGTCAGGTATTTACATGTAGTTGAGAATAAGTTCCAATGTTTGTTGAAGCAGTGCAGTTGAACCTATGACTTAACAGCTTGCAATGGCACATTCCTTGAGAGAGAGGACCAACTCCCTGGGCGATATCGGCTTTAACACTTCCATCAAAGCCTTGCTTTATTAATAGTAACACATATTGTAGATTTAATGCTACAGGTCAGTGCTTGACACTCTGGACTGAACAAATTAGAACAAGACTTTAATAGTTTAAAATACATGTACAAGCTGGAATTATAATTTAATCTTAAAATCCACACTGAGTAACATTCTGTGGTATTGTACTGAAAAACTCTCCCACAGATTATACTATGTACAATTCAGGGACAAATACTTTAACCTGAATAGCTTTGAGTCAGCTGGCTAGAAAGGTCTAGAAAGCATTTATCCAATAAACTGACATTTTTTATTCATGTGTAGCGCTCAATGATCATAGAAGTCTTCTGGAATTGCATTTTAATGCTGTGGTAAAATAAAGAGTTGGCATTAAGTATGTGTACATCACAATATAAGGTCTTGTTGATGGGCCATAGATATGTCAAAGTTCAAACCAAGACCCATTCAGAACTAAATCTTAAATTTTATGTATGTTTTCTGAATTAAAATTAGCAGAGAGTGCACGGCAGTATCAGCCATGTTTACCAAAAGTAATGAAAAAAACAAAGAACTATTCACCAATGGTCACATTTTCAAATCATAGCTTGAAAATAAAATAAATCAGTCATTTATTACGTTATAAAATAAAGATATGCACACATGTGTGCATTTTAAAACCACCTGTGAGCATGAAAGAATGCAAGGATTTATCCAAAAATATTTACGAAATTTAATTACATTACATTTTTTTTAAAAGAAATTTAAATATATGTCAGGATACATTTTTTTTTCTGGATGTATTTGGACCTATACTATTTAGAGCCTTCAAACAGTCAGTAACACAAAACTTATGGCAGAGCTGCCTATCATAAAAAAAATAGGAGTATTATCTTTGAATTAAGCTTATTTTTGTACATGTATTACAGCATAGCATAACTTAATTTCCATTTGTATTTTGATGGCCTTTTGGGGTATTTAACATAATTTACAGGTATGTGTACAAAATACTTCAGATTATACCAAGTTTTTTTCTTTTTTTTTGGTTTGATTGGTGTTTAACGTCATACTCAAGGGTATTTCACTTATATGACGATGGATTGTCCACTGTACACTGTCTTTTACGGTGGAAAACTGAGAGGAAACCTCATAAAAACCACCCCCTTGATTGCCGCAACATGTGACTCGCTCATATACTTGATGGTCGAAAGGCGGACTCGAACCTGTGAATGGTAAATCGAGGCATGTTCGGTTCAGGAAGGGCACTTGCTACCACTGAGCCACGGTCGCGGCAGGTTATACCAGGTAGGCAGGTCTATGTATTACGGCACATCTTCGGTTCAACTGAATCTCAGAAAAAATATATATCGTTGATGCTTCGTATCTCTTAAATAGTTACAAAACTTCCATGTATTAATTCACCAAGAAAAACAAACAAACATGTACAATAACTGAAAAGAATACTTCATAAATGGTTGTAAGTTGAGTAGGGTTGGAGTCACTCATATGCAATAGATCAATATACATGAATCATTGATTGTTTAGTTAGAGGATAAGTATTGGGGAAAGAATTTAGAAATACCAAACTAACAAAGGAAGTAGTCAAGTGGAAAGTGCTTGAGGAAATAGAAACCAGAAATAAGTGTATATACAAGTTACTCTAATTTGACAAACACAAAACAGGATTAAGTGTTTAGGTTCAGGTCTTTGTTCTCACCCTGAGCACAAGTGAATGCTCAGCATAGCAAGTCTATTCAAAGGTTCATAATCAATAGACTTGTTTACATGATAGAGAGTTCTACACAAACATGTAGGCAATACCATGAAACCTTATTCATGGAGTACTATGACCAAGGACTGTAAATTATATAAATGGTTTAATTATATATTGTAACTTAATAGTGGTTCACTTTAACTTACTGTATTGTCAATCATATTAAGACTATAAAAAAATAACTTACACACATGCTTGCATGACCGAAAAACAATACAAAAAACGAGTTTGATACCAAAATATGCCATTTTGTGAGGGTCTTTTGTGAAAAAAATCTTTTTTCATTTTTTTTTCCAAAACCCAATAAAAACTTTAGATTCAGAACTATTTTCTTTTAATAATATCAAGGCAAAACATTAAACATTGATAGATTTTGTTTGTTTGTTTGATTGGGTGTTTAACCTCATACTCAAGGGTATTTCACCTTTATGATGATGGATTGTCCACTTCACATTGACCCTTGCCTGATTACAGTGGACACTGAGAAGAAACCTGCGATTGCCAGAGCCACAACATGTGACTTGCCCATATACCTGAATGTTGACGACTCGACCCTGTGAAGGCTATATGTATATCGACACAGGATTAGGAAGCACAGACGTTGATAGGACTGTTTATGATTTCATTTATAATATAAACCCATAAAATAAATATTTACAAATAGCAATATTCTCACTGATGAGTGTCTCAACTTTAAGCATATTTACAGGTTTAACCTCTACGTTTTTTTGTACAGGAGATTTCAATGACTAAATCCTAGATCAAAATTCACACTGATCTGCAAGTCTGAAATTGATCAAATAATAATGGGGCAGTTACTTACACCTAATAAAAGAAGGAGGGGCAAATATCTTCTGGTATATATTAACTGCTGACCAGTAAAAAAATGTATTCCGAATGTGCAAGTAACTGTCTAATCGGCTGGTTTGATCAGTGACTGATTTAAGGAATTCTAACACTGCAACCCGGGTCATAAAATTATTTCTGTGTTATACTTACGTGTAGACATTGCCCCATTGCCTATGTAAATCTTGTTCCTGAACACACACCCTGACCCTTCTATCTCCTTTCTTTATTGTCTGGTTCAGTTTGGACAAGGCTTCCTCCCAGTAAAGCTCAATACTGTGGTGTGTCACTTTCCCAACTACTGGAGGAGGAGGTCTAGGCAGTTCACCTACATATAATCAGTAAATAATTTTTTTAAAAAAAGAGAGACCAAGTGAATGTTTTACTGTCAACATCAACTTGTCCAGTTTCAGATGACTCGCTTATGTACTTGATGGTCGACAGGCGGACTCAATCCCGTGAATGGTACATTGAAGCAGGTTTACCACTAAGCCATGGCTGCAGCCTCAATATAAAGGACATGGCAAGACCATACACTTTTTTAAATTTAATATTGGATGACTAATTGGAGAAATATGTTAGCATAACTTAATTCAAAAGGTTAGGAAGACTTGTGGTTAGTTGCAAACTTGGTCTCAAAAAACAGGTCTAAAAGATGTACCTTAAGAATAACAAAAATTTCATGTCATTAATTTTGAAAATAAGTTCACATTTAAATATCTGAAAAAGACTTAATTAAATAATTATCAAAAAATGAAAATAAAAAATAAAAATAAAAAAATACTCTTTATACATTTTTCAACAATACACAAATGATGTTCAAGTCATAAATCGTGTGAAAATGATGTATTGGTATAGCCAAAGAGTCCCAACATCTTTTTTTCTGATCCTTATAAGTCATTCAGGGCAGTATCCAGAGCCATTTTAGTTATGGAAAACATATAGGTGCCCAAACTTTTTCAATATCAAATAAATGTCAATATATTACTATTTTCTTAAATTCCTGTTAAAATCAAGCTAAAAGTGAATTCAGAACCCTTAAGAATTTCGGATAGGAAATTTTTCTTAAAACTGCCCTGTCATTCTATAGCATACATCTTACAAATGTTTCACAATCCTAGAGTAAAGGTTACAGAGGCCACTTGAGTCTTCCTAACCTTTAGAAATAGCAGAACGCTACTTAGATTCTTCACTTTATCCTCAATATATAGCAACTGCATGGCCTGATCCTGACTTAAATCATCCTGTTTTCTTCCTTGAACACTTTTGGGTCAGACTGACACATAAAATGACCACTTGACATCCATATTTATGTTAAAATCAATAATTTCTCAGCAGTTCCACACTTGCTTAAACTGTCTTCCAGTGGTAATTAATAGGTCATAAGGATTCAACATTATTTGTTTTTTAGAGGCAGGCCGTACATGTAAGCTTATTTCTAAAGTTTGGGTACAACTGCACTGTCAAAGCTCTATGTACTGTATAAGCAGAGTTCCATATCTCTAATAGTCTATTATACAATGTAGCCTTATTTATAGAAACAGAGTTAGAATGCACATAACTGTGTAATTTCAATTACTGGCCATAGAAGGATCAAATAGCTCTGTCAATAATATTTGATACACTGATCTTCCCCCAATACATTTTATATGCCAAACAAGACTTGAAATTGCCCATTAGCTTTGTTAAAAATACAGAAATACGGTTCAGGTATCTGTTGTAAACCCACAGTTTTTCTCACTTCCACCTGTACTGTACACTTTAAATTTAAGTAAAAGATTATGTAACGTCCACTTGTTATGCATTTAGCAATACTTCAAAATCCACTGTAGGGCAGTTACACGAATAGAAGCGCCCAAACTCAGTAGCTATATTGACTGTAGGGCCTATACAGTCTATAAGGTACGTAGGCCTATTCGCTTTTAAAGAAAAGATATATGACGGTATTAAGATATCTTTGCAACCGAGGTTTAAATGTATGATAATGTCTCCAAGGTCTAAATAAAGTGTTACCTTCCTCATTTTCTTGTTGCCATTTTATATGTCAGCTTGATACCTTAGATATAAAACGGCCATATGAAAATGGGGATGATAGCATGTTGTTTAAGACATGTTACCAACAACAACATAGGTGACAAGGATACAGCTATGTAGTAAATCGATTTAGAAACATTTCACAGCAATTTGGTTAATAAAACTCAACATGTATCTTTAAAAAATCAGCTAAATAAGACGTACCCTCCATTTAAATTCGATGAAATTAGAGGTGGAGTGACTGTCAACGTTTGTATCGTAAATATTTTCACTTTCCTTCCCAGACGTGTAGGCTTTCACACTCTGACCTAAAATGACAGCTAGCCAATCGTACGAGGCTTTAAATAGCCTGAACCAATCAATACTCATTCGTTTGAAGTCTAGCCAAGACATAGCAGACAAGAGTTGCCCCTCTTGTTTCACGATGAAAAGTGTTTGCTGATTAGAAAGTGACTTTTTACAAACTTAGAGGTCTAATTTATTATGTTTACCAATGCAGGTAAAACGGACCTCGGTGGGCTAATCTATTTATAGAAAACTAATTATAGTTACTTATCCAATCCAATTATTTATATATCCTTCCTAGGATTGCGAAACCATTATAGTTACATGTACGGTACTGTAATAAATTCAAAACATTGTAGGCTTACTCTTTAACTAGTTGTAGGCCTACTCATTACCTTATGTGTGTTTAGTATGGTATCTTGTATGGACCTTACAATATATTCTTCAATTGAGTCTGGCATCTATTGTCTTGTCAACATTCTTTCAATTTGTGAACTCAGACAATTTATGTTTTAGGCCTATGTGGGCGATTCTACAAGAAAAGAGGAAAACCATATGTTGTTGGCAAAATTAACAAGAGATGTCCCCACCAACGGCATTAATAAATAAATATAATCTAAATATATACAAACTTTTTTTCTGATTTGTTGATTTTTTCAGCAATCTTGGTCACGATTTATGGCGAAATCCTATGTCGCACAATCGTTAGTTGGTATTATGTTTTCACCATTATTTTAATCCGAGTATGATTTATGCATTTTTGTTGAATATATTTGGAAAGACAAATTAAAATACTATTTATACAGAACAAAGTTGAGAATAACGCACTTTTTAATATTTTTGTCTTCTAATTCTGTCACCGTGCTCAAATCAGTGTCTTTACCAATGACCTATATATCATTGGTCTTTACCAAGCTCACCACGTGGACAACAAACAAAAGTAGCGCGCTAAACACTTTGCTCTGGAGCAGTTTTTTTTTTCACCAGAATATTCTGTAAGTATTTTTTCTCTTGCGTAAAATGTTTGTTTTGTCTTTTCCGTTCCCTTAAAATACAAGAACTGGCTTAATTACCTACCAAATCTGCTTGTGATGAAATCATAAGAAAAGCTTTCCAAAGCCATCACAATGACGCACTTCAGCACAATTCTATTCATCCCGGGTAATTCTAACTGAGAAAATGTCTTTACCGTCACCAGTCTTTACCGTCACCAGTCTTTACCGTCACCGCCTGTGGCAACGGTAAAGACATCTCCATTAAAATTTTACTATTAATGTCACAAATGAACTTATTATAAAGATGAAAACAACAACATTACTCATTTATTTTTCCTTTACAGAAAACAGCTTTATCGGCTGCAGAAAAAGATAGGCGATGAAGAGCCAAGATCAAAGCAGATCCAGATAAATATAAAAATTTCTTGGAGAACTTAGATATAAAGATAAGAATGAAAGTGGGAAGGTGCAGAAAATCAATGATTTAGATTCTGCTAGAGATAGAAGAAATTTACGAAAGAAATGGACAGCTCAAAGAGCCTGTATGAGAAGGCGTAATAGAGACATGCTGGCACTTTCCACACCTCCCATATGTCTCCAAATTCATCCCAGGAATATGGCCAGCAGAATGGAAGAGCTTCAGCTGCAAGGAAGCGGATCGGTACAGATGAGGCCCAAGCATACAGGACCAATGATAAACTACATGGAATCGTTGCAGACAAATCCAAACAGGTCCATGTGTTACGTCAGCAGTGTTATCGATTACGCATATCATTGAAACCCAATAGCCCTCGATCAAAAACAGAGGACATGCTTTATGGTCAAAATGTGAGCAGAGAACTTTTTGTTTCACACAGCATTACTTCGAGAGACAAAACAACTTTATAAGCAATCAAAATCATAGAAAATCATAGCAAAGCTGCTCATAGGGAAGCTATTACAGAGGCATCGCCTTGTATACAACGCAGTGAAAGCTTTTGGGGTATCTAAAAAGCTGGCACACCAGACGAAAACATCATTTTACAGAAAAAAAAGCTTGGTTTCCTCATTTTACACCCGAGATGATGTAAGCTGTATTCATGAAAGCCGGTAAATGGAGGCGATAACAAGGAACAGAGTTAAAAAACGAAAGACGGGCTCCTTGAGAGAGTTCGTGATTTCATCGGAAATTCGAGGCTAAAGCCTGCAGTTACATATCCCTATATAGTGTAATCCCAGCATATGCATATAAACAAACCCATATGCATTTCACAATAAAGCTGACAAGATTGTCCTATTTCTTCGATTCTTATCAATTTATATTTAATGTACATTGCCATAACATCTATTGTAGCTGAAAGGTCCTTAATATTATACAGTACTTACTAGTATGTGTTAATAACTTTTAGAAGTGAGACACTGATATAACCCCAGTGCTCTCTAAGCGTATGGGCAACACAAAGCCGAAGATTTGCAGTCTTGCTCAGTTTGCCTTTTAGCTACGACACCACAAAGGGTTTACGGTTCAAGTCAAACAGTAACACCGACAGTCTAAGAACTTGGAGAGTCGATTAATCTACAGTGGTTTGACCTGTAATACCACAACAGTTTTAAGTATTAGTGTACTATGACATCAAAACCCTAATGACAGCAATGATGCTACAATGGTTTTAGCGTTACACAACTGCAATTATAAATTTCCGTTTTCAAGTTGGTTTCAAAATAGCAGACGAAGGCAGTTTATTTACCATAGACTCAATGGTTAATTTACAGTTGATTATTCAGTGTACGTGCTAATATATCAGGTGTAAAAAAACAAAAAACAAATTGCATGTGTTTTTACAGTGAAAAGTACTGGTCACAAAATTTTCATTTTTCCATGTAAATTAAAGTTGTGAATTTTTACAGCACATGTGTGTTAATTTACAGTGAAAAGTACTGGTCACAAAATTGTCAGTACTTTTCACTGTAAATTGACATTATACATTTTTTTTTACAGCACATGAGTGTTAATTTACAGTGAAAAGTGCTGCTGCCCTGTGCTGGTTACAAAATTCCGAGGATGTTTCACTGTATTTTTTTTAGCGTTGACAATTCTGTTGAATGGTGATCCCCTGCATGAATCCGATACAGTTTTTGATGCGGATTGTGGAAAGGGTGAAAATGTAGAAATCTGGCCTAACGCATTTTAACCGTTGCTTTGGGAAGATAATTAAGACCGAACAGTTTAAGTACCGGTACGGCAAAGTAAGACGTTTTTATTTTTATTTTTGTCTTAGTTATAGTAAAGTTTGCGCCTGTGTATAGTTTTTAAAAAAACTTGGCCATTTTTCCGGATTGTTTTTTTCCTTTTGGTGTGGTAGCGAATGCGCTTCCTAAACTGAACCTGCTTCGATTTACCGTTCACCAGATCGAGTCCTCCTGTCGACCATCAGGTATATGAGCGAGTCACATGTTGTGGACCCGGCAATCACGTGGGTGGTTTTTACGAGGTTTTCTCCCGGTTTTCCACCGTAATAAGGCTGTGTATAGTGTGAAGTGGACAATCCGTCGTCATATAAGTGAAATACCCTTGAGT